>JARHVA010000282.1:3957500-3992500 GCA_037957365.1 Torreya grandis | reverse complement strand
ACTTAGTAGACTTGACTATGCTAATTATGATTGTGTGACTACAGGGTGAAGTGAATTTGTTTTGATCATCCTCTTATAATTATTTTTAGGTTTCTCTTTGATTATAGTGAATCCATTCACTTTATTTTTCACCTAAACTTCAACTCCATTGTTATGCACTACATCTTCTTCTGAATTTTGGAACCAACTTGAGCTACTCAAACCAATGTGTAGGTAGTAATTTAGGGTTTGACTATAAATTGAAGATGGATTGCCTTTATATCACTCTTATAATGATATTCAAAACTTTGTTAGGTTCCAAGTGATTCTACCTTTCCTTCCATAAATAAATTTATTTTAAATCTCATATATAGGCCTATGTGAACCTTTAGGCTTGCTTTTTTTCCTTCTTTACCACTTGTAGGTCACTATAAGTCAATATTTCTTTCTCTTTATTCTAGAGGAGTCATATCCCTCTAAAAATTTCTCACTCTTAAAACCTTTTTCATAAAACTTTGGGCTTATTATAATATGTGTTTCTTCCATATTTCATGTACATGCCTGATTATAGGTTATGGATTGACTTGTAGGTTATGGATGAGCTATTTTTGAGTGGTCTATTAACTATTGTTGAAAGCAAAGGAAGAGATATAATATTAATTTTTAGACCTTGTCTAAATTTTATTTTTATTTAGGTCTCATCTAACCAATTTGATCATTCACTCCCTTTTGAAAACTCTCTTGAAACTCACATAGTCATATCTAAGTATACAGTCCATTGAAAAGATGGGGTAAATAGGGTACAAAAATTTAGGTCCCAAATGCATAAATTTTATAAGGATTGAAACATGATTTTAAATAGTATAAATTCACTCCATAATTCATTTAGCCCTTGAAACATTATTTTTAATGCAAGAGTTGCATTTTTTGTGCAAAGAGGCCTACAGGTCTAGACAAATTTGTAGGTTTACATTTTCAATGTAATAAACCTTTTATGATATTTATTTTGGTCATAATAACCCTAAAATTACCCTTCCACTATCTCATTTTATATTTCCTAAAGTCATGAAATTGATTCACCATTGATAATGCACATTTATCACCCTTTTGTTTACCTCTATGTTTTCAAGCCTATAACACAGTCTTTAGGCTGTAAAATAAAAAAATACTTGGATAGGATAGTATGGGGTAATCAGATATGTTTTATATATCAAAATTAAGTGTTTAAAATTATGAACAACATTTTATTATCAGCTATATGAACTTAACCTTACAAGAACTTCAAAAGCTTGGTGTAAACCTAAAATTTCAACTTATGAATATATTTTGCTTAATATCCAATGCCACACATGCCAAAATTGGTGGATTAAAGTGTAAGATGGTTTTTAAAACCCTAATATACTCTCACCTATTACTCATATGCCTTCAATATACTTCAAACTGCCATATCAAGAAGAAAAATGAGCTTGTGTTATTTGTAGGTTGGTTTTGAGTACCATGGCATCTTAATGATTGTTCATAAACAAAGGGCCACTAATATGATGACTATTACAATTAATTTTAATCTCATTATGAAAACATCATTTTTAAATAGTTTCATGTCCCAAATCTAATTGTACCATATGAAATGAGCACTTGAAATTGACCTTTATGATCTTGCCAAGGGAGTGATAAAAGAAAAGAAGCAAATTTTGCACTTCTAAGACTTTTACCTGCACTAAAATAATGTATTTGACCTTTATAATGTTAATATACACTCTTGAACTATTTTCACCTAAAAGTGAGTCTTCTTGGTTCATACAAATGCTTAAATTTTTATTTTTGGAGGTTAAACCTATAAAATTGATATGCTTTGACATTATTGATGTATATAGAAGTTATATAACTACTTATTAATATTGGAAAAAATTTATGTACGTATATTTCCCCTTGGTTAGCTTTCATATACATTAGAGTTAGTTATGTGTACTTTTCGCTTGCATAAAACAATACCTTAAACTTTGAAAATTACCTTAATCTCTCCAAACATGTATGAAATGTTCATAAAAGGTGATTAATGGGTAATATTAATTTTAGAGACAACTAAATACCTTTTTACATCATTTGACTAGCCTTGTTTACACCATGACATGTATGGACTAGCACAAGACTAATACAAACCATTACCTTAATTTTGTCAAATTAACCTTAACTTTTGCTAACAAGACCTTATAAAGACTATTTTAAGACCTCACAAGGAATGGAATGGGATATGAAAAAAGTGAAAATCAATTTTTAAATGGTAGGGGTTAACATTTTGATATGAGGGTAAAAAATGGTCAATAAATTGGCAATTCATAGGGGTAACATGCATATAATGCTTACTAGACCAATAACCTTGTCCTTTTATTAGGAAATGGAGTCACTTGCACTCAAACTCAGACTTGATTTGACCTTGACCAAGACAAAAAATAGATGACTTGACCTCTAAAAACATATAAAAGAATAATAACACACAAAGCAAAAGAAATAATACAGCATACATGTGCTATCTAAGCACTTAGGAAAAGTAGGAAATAAAATAAGAAACTAGCATACACAACTGAACTAAGTATATCTTCTTCCTCCTAGATCAAAGGGGAAGTTTTTTACATCTTATTTTTCATGTGATGAGAAAGGATTTGAAAAAAATTGCCTCTTGGACCTTTATCTTGTTGGTTTCACCCTTACATTAATTATCAAGCCTCTTGGCATGCTTTCAAGTGAAGTAACAATAGAAAACCAGTCACCTATGATCACATATTCTTGTTGTAGTTTAAGATACAACACATGATGCTCCTTGGTTTTTAATAAAGTATCCTAAGTGATCACATCTTGACTTGTAAGCGTAGAAACAACTTGAAATCCTAGTGGCTCCTTGAGAAGCCATGTTTGACCTTGAAAGGCTTCTTGAGAAATTTCACATTGCTTTTCATGAAGAGAATCAACCTTAAAAACATATTCATTCCATCCTATATGAGAAGTAGGTCCCTTAATAACTTCAAACTCATTACAAATATATAAATACTTTTTCTAGGTCCTCATCATCTTCATGACCAGTTTTGTGAAGTGGGTCCAATTAATAACCTTCATCATCTCCCTTAGGATTCATAGGTCTTCAAAGAACCTCAAACTTATCCATGTGATCATACTACAACTGTAATTTTTCACTCTCAATAGCTACTTCTTACTCATTGGAATCCATTTAAAATTCAACCAAGACCTCACCTTGTTCAGCTAAGATGTCTTCTACCTCAAGATCAACTACAAGTTTAACAAGATTAGATGTAACTAGGCCTCCCTCTTGAATCATGATATCAAGGCCATCTATAACACTTCATCGACTACTACAATCTCATTTTCAAGTTCTATTCTATATTCTATAATATTTTCACTTCGAAGAACTATGGCTAAAGCAACATGAACATATTTAAGAGTACATGTAATAAACTGATCTTGGTAATTATTTTAAGACTCTTAAGTCCATTAGGGATCCCTACATCCTCACTACCTTCTACTACAACATGAACATCATAATATTTCTTAATTTGAGGAAGATCATCTTCCTCTTCACTTCTAAAAACTTTCCTTTCTCTTCCCTAAGTAGAGTACCAATGATGAGTTATTCATCAAGATAACTTGAATTATCTTCATCATCTACCACTATATCTTTATCTTATTCATTTACCTCCCATAGGACATGTTATATCTCAAGGAGGGAGGTGGTGGGAGGGTGATGACTATGTTCATGAATTAACTTGGGAATTTAGGTAGAATTCTTTCAATTTGATAAATTGTGGATGGAATATTCTTGTAATAATTATTGAAGAGAAATAAAATTTAGTTTTACTATGATTGTTTCATTATTCTCAAAAACCACTTCATTATTATCTTGAATACCTTCTTGAGGTTCATTTATGGTTGTAACTTGATTTCCAACCTTATCAACTAGGACTTCCCTCTTTTTTTGAATGTCTTCTTGAATAGATCTTCAAGTTGTAAAAACTTTAGGTTATTGAGGAGGTGGAAATGGAGCTTGAATAGGCACAAGGTTCTCTTTGGATTCAATTTATAAATGTATACTTGATTCAAGATCTATGATTTTCAATTCCAAATCTTCAATTTACGTATCTATATTCTCTTAGAATATATATTTTTGAGTATGGTCAATGACTTCATGAGGATAAAGATCACAAGAAGGTCAATATGGGATATAATAAGTATATTTAGGAAGGATAAGAGGGGATTTAATAAGTTTAAATTATTCCTTGATCTCAACTCCCCAATCTATGTTTGTCCCACTTTACTTAGCCCATGATTTCACCATTTGATTCCAACTATTAATCTTGAAAGACTTCTTTGGGGGTTGTTGAGTAAGAGGATTGGATTTTTGTGTCAATATATCTTCATTATCCTCCCTCCAAGTTGTAATTAGGCTCTCAAATTTTTATTTGTTTTGATTCTCAACAATAGGATACTCAACAAACACCCTTTTCCTTTTTTAGATGTTCTCTTAGATTGATTTCAAAGATGGGAAGGCTTGAGGGGTATGTGAATGACTTGGAACACTTTGAAGCATGCTTGAAATGGTATTTTAGGGAATAATGGGTGGAACATAATAGGGATAATGTGATATAGATTGAGGCATATGTGGATGATTGAATTGAAACTATGATATCCTCTATGCCTTGAATTAGGGAGCTTATATCCATCATGTCACTTATGAGTCTTTTCCAATTTACTCTCTCAATATTTGTCCATTATTTTTTTATTAACTATAATGAGTTTTTCACATTATGAATGAGATGAATAGGGACATTTTAACCATACTCCTTTTGTGTGTTAGGCCATATCATATACTTTCATATCCCAAGAGATTTTCTTTGAAATTTGAAATAGATTGATTTGAAATGTGTCTATGTTGACTAGGGGTAACATGATCTAGAGAAGGATATTATGGGGATGAGAGGGATACCAAAAGTATCTACTACCTTGGTATTAATTTTGAGTTAAATAATAAGAGTAATCTTCTTGATAATAATACTAATCATCTAGATAAATAAAATTATATGAAGGAAAATTAGGCTCATTTTAGCATGAATATGACTCATTAAAGGGTTGTGTTGATGAAAAAGATTGCACCCTTGGTAGGAGGATAAGCTCCTACCTTCTTCACGCAATGATGGAAACTCCCCTCTCACTTATGGGACTGGTGAAGCTAGAGGGGAGAGTCTCTAGATGAGGGCTACCTCCCTCTGATGTATCATTTAGGCCCTGGTTTCTCCTACTACTAACAAATAAAATGTAAAAAAGGGGAGGATGAAAAGGGAGAGAGAGATGCTGAAAACAAAGCCTAAGCCTAAATAAAGGAAACGTGATACACCAGAAAATGTGATCAACCCAACCCAAATATACACTTTTCACCAAAAGGAAGTGCCTATACACTTCATCTAAAGTGAGAAAACCTTATGCATTAGTGGGTCAGGGGTCTATGGAGATACAGGGAGGAAATAACTACTAGAGGCATTCTGGGACACACTACAGTAGCCTATTCACTTCACCTACACTCCTCTAGGGACAATTCTGATAGACTTGTACAAAGAAACACAAAAATGCACCAGACATGTTGAAATCATTCTACAAAATTATTTAAGAAAATGACTTAACACAAAATCAAGGCATAAACACATACTAAAGATGCAAAACTTAGAATGGAGGTAAAAATAGCTAAGTTCTAATTCAAGGTCAAAATTCTAGTAGAGCTCTACCTTACAAGACCGAGAGATTTTTGGGCAGAGTTTTGCCTTAAGGCTAAGAGCCAATCCCTTCTCAAAAGAGAAGTTTACAATATATAGGAGAAGGGAGAGAACTTGGTGCTTTTTGTGAAAGATTTTGGTGCTCATTTCTAAAAGTGGCCCATGTGTGCTTTGAATCTTGGGAAGAGGAAACCACTATTACTGATGTCATTCTTCTAGAAGAGGGCTACTAGAACCATGATGTACAATCACCAAAATTGACTTTGGCATTCAAACATTAATGTAAGAATGTGGCCATGCCTCTTTCCTACAAATAGACTATAGTTTGTCCCCTCATCAATGCCAACTATAGAAAATAGACTACACCGCTCATCTGACAATGACTCACCTTCCCTTTGCCACTTGAATGCTTTGTATTTTTGATGTTTGTATCCTTCCTACTCTTTCATCCCTTGGGGGTGATCTCCAAATGAGTCACTACATTCCTTTGGCTTTTTCCATGGTTTGGCACTAAGGTAGTTCAAAAATAATGGCTACTTCACTGAGTTAAATTAGACATTCACGCGGCCATCACCTAATGGCTAGTTTGCCTACTTAAATTTGACAACTTTTGGGACATCATCGTCCTTGGAAAAAGTCATCAGGTCCTTTTTTATGGATTTTCTACTTCGTGGGATTTTGTTTTGGGCTTTTTCCCTGTAGACAAAAGTCCACGAGAATTGGCCACTCTTTGTCTTCTCTGTCAAGCTCTTTGAAACTCTCTCTACCCTCTACAAAGGCTTTTAGACTTTGAAATACCCTCCGTAAGGGCTT
The DNA here is from genome assembly GCA_037957365.1 of Torreya grandis. Taxonomy (NCBI): domain Eukaryota; kingdom Viridiplantae; phylum Streptophyta; class Pinopsida; order Cupressales; family Taxaceae; genus Torreya; species Torreya grandis. The sequence goes on along the minus strand of JARHVA010000282.1, from coordinate 3,985,934 downwards.
CTGAACCTTTGGCTGCCCTCCAACTGTATGGAGCACCCTTGAACCAAGCCATTAAACCAACTCATTGAACCAAAATTGGTTCAATGGTTCAATCATTTTAACAGTTCAATCACTGTACACTGAGGAGCTAATAAAACCAATATAGGAAAAGGCTTTGAAGCTATATTGACTATTTTATTTTGATCTATATTATTCTTTATGGCCCTAAATTTTATGAAGGTTTTCTTGAACTTTTAATAGTTGAATCTGATCCATTTGTCTACTTGATTTTTCCCATTGCTAAGAGCTTAATAGGAAAAAACTTAGTAACTATTTATAGACAATTGGCTATAAGTAGGTTTTTTAATTTTGAAAATGGCTAATTCTATGAAAATATACATAGGTTAAATAACATAAATTTAATATAATTTCATAGTCTAGAACACACATTCACCTTACATATTATACTCAATCCTATTTCAGGACACAAATTCACCAAATTTACTATACATGTATGGGTTTGATTCACCAAGAAATTATACAAGTCATGTATAAGTTAGTCTGAAATTGAAAGGTGTGTGTGTGTGTGTGGGTGGGTTTTTGTTTATATGTGTGTATGTATATAATAAGGACCACCTAGGACACACTAAGCTTAAGGAAATAATTATATTTTACTATGAAAATCTTTTGAATATTCTTTGGTGCCACATGCTCTTTTTTTATATGGTTTTTAATAAATACAAAACTTAATAATAAATAATTTTCAAACCTAACATTTATTTTATTTCTAGCATTGAATGTGGTGCAGGTGGAATTAAAACTAGCAGGATTGAGGTTTAGAATTGGCCCTATTTTTTAGTGAATTAGCATCGACATATTGAGGGCCCTAAGGAAAAATTTAATATTAGTCCAACACATCACCCATAGGATTAATGGAAGTTGCTCGAATACATATGTGATAGTTTATCAAATTTTCTTGTCATTTATGCAAGTTCTTGGTAGAAACAAAGATTTGGTAATCAGAATACTAGGATAATAGGTTGGAAATGAAGGCACAAACAAATTCTAAGCTAGTTTCCTTGTGATTGAAAGGTATGATTTTATTTTTAAAGTTTTAAAGACTGAGAGCAGTTATTTTTATGCATGGTCATCTATCTTGAAATGAATAAATATAATAATAGGCTCCCTAAAAACCATTTTTTTAATATATTTTTTAAAAACACTTTGCATATTTGTCTTCTTATAAATTTCGTATATATATATTATTTTTTCCTTAAACTCAAAATTTGTGAAATGGGTATTTTAGGTTAATTAGAAATATGGTTGAGAAGATCATGAGAATCTATTGTGTTTATTCATTTTGTTTAAAATAAGTGTCTTGCATGTCATTATTTCTCAAAGGAAATAAGTTTCTTGTTTGTTTAAAAAAGTATGTGGTAAAGACCTACAACAAAATATATATTTTTTATTCTTTGTGCATTATTTAAAATAAGTATCTTGCATGTCATTATTTATCAGGACTAACCACATAATATAATTCATTCTATTCTTTGCACATTGTTTAAAAGAACTATCTTGCATGCTATTATTTGTAAAAAAAAATCAGTTTCTTGTTTGTTTAAAATTTGGGGTGGTAAAACTAAATACCAACTAAATAATATATTAAACCTACTAAAAAATAGTGACAAAAAATTAGTGTATAAAGTGTGTGTTTATAATAAACTGACTATGGCACCATAGGACAAGACTATATATATATATATATATATATATATATATATATATATATATATATATATATATATATATATATATATATATATATATATATATATATATATATATATATATATATATATATCCTTGTCCTATGATGCCATAGTCAGTTTATTATTTATACTCTATACTCTGAATTTTTGTCACAATTTTTTCTATACCCAGTTTAATATATTGTTTGGTTGGTCTTTACCATATACTTCTTTTAAACAAATAAGCAACTAATTTCCTTTGTGAAATAATGGTATGCAAGATACTTATATGAAAAATGAGGATGACATAACTAAAAATATATAATTATTATCTTAAGTTTATTGTGTCCTAAGTGGTCCTTATATATATAAACATTGAACATTACGGTTTTGAAAATTGAGAAATCTTGTTGAAGATAATGCAAAGTATATAAATGATCAATTTTGATATAGTGGTTTATATTTATTAAATTTTTTGTTGAATTGTTTGAGGAAATTTTGTTCAAAATGAGTATTTGATTATTTAGCATGGTCAAAATTATAAATATTGGTTTCATATTTTGTAACATATAGTTGCATGTATTTTTAAAAATATTTTATGTATGTGTGTGTGTGTGTGTGTGTGTGTAATTCATAGGGCTAAGAATTTGTATGGATTTGAGTTTCATGTATTTGATTATGGCCTATTTACCATTTTATTGAAAGTGACATGAGGCTTGTGAAATAAAAATGGGGCAAGATCTCAAACTTGATCCCCATAACTTTAATTCCACTTGCATTGCATTCAATGCCAAAAATAAAATAAACATTAAGTTTGAAAATTATTTATTATTAAGTTTTTTAGTTATTAAAACCATATATAAGGAAGAGCATATGGTGCTAAAAAAATTCAAAACATTTTTATAGTTTTAAAATCACAAACTATATAATAGGTTTACCAAAATAGTTGAAGTATGAGTTGTGGTCTGTATTCAATTTATACTAAGTACTACACATGATTTTACTATATGTATTGCAAAAAAAAAGTCCAAGAACCTTATGATCATATGATATTTTATTTTTTAATATTTAAGGTAATAATTATATTCTGGCTGGCATGGTTTGTTAATTGAAATAAAAAATATTTGAAAGGCCAATATGGATGTGGTTAAGATATTTTGATCGACCTTATTATATAGTTTATAATTTTAAAACTATGAAAATATTTTCAATATTTTTTCAGTTATGTCATCCTTGATTTTCATAGTTGTCAAACAACATAAATAATAAACCAACTATGCCAATGAATATTCAAAACATTTTTATAGTTTTAAAATTACAAACTCTATAATAAGGTATGCCGAAATATCTTAACCATATCCATATTTTTATTTTAATTTCAAAACCTTAAACCAAAATATAATTATTACCTTAAGTTGACTGTGTCCTGAGTGGCCCTTATCACACACACACACATGAAAATTGAACATCAGGGGCTTCATGTATTTTACTATGGCCTATTTACTATTTTCTTGAAAGTGGTATGAGGATTGTGAAATAATAATGCATGGTTTTCTTAGGCTAGTAGTTGTTATTTCAATATGGTTGTAAAGAAGATGAAATGATTAATTTTTATGCACACTGATAGTTATATAAGTATTATTTTAATTTTATAATGTAAATCGAATAAGTTGATGCATTGTATTTTTAAGATAATGAAAATTAAGAAGTATTTGAGCTTAGTTGTATAAAATGCTTATTTTAGCATACTTTATTAGATGTCAGGAGGGAATCCAGGTTCAAATGATTTAGGTAGATATGTTTGGGATTATGATGATGATCAATGTAGTAAGGTTACTCCTTCATGGGATAACTCTCGAGGTGGATGATTATTTCATAGCCACAAGGATACTAACACATTTTCTAGGCCATTTAACCAAAGAACCTGTGTTACCTTGCATTTTGGTGCCAATGACCATACCTTTCAGAATGCTCTCAACTATTTTTTTTTAATAAAAAGGGGGTAAAAACTTTATTAAACTCAGAAAAAGATTACAAATCAGAAAAAGGCCAAAGCCCCAAGAACCAAAGAAAACCATAGAAAACTACCACTAAAAACCATCACACCCCAACACCATTTCCGTCCTCTCTAAGAATCCTTTCCAGGTTCTGACACACCTCATTGGGCAACATCACCCATTAATCCACATTTCGGCCTTCAATATCCTCAGAAGCCCACTTCACCAGGCAATCGGCTGCCCCATTTCATTCCTTTGGAATGTGAGCAAAGGACACAAAATCCATAAGTGAAACAATCTTAAATATCTGCTGCACTATCAAGGATAGTTACCAGCTCACATCATTAATCTTCCTTTCTAGGAGCATATTAATTAGAATTTGCAAGTCGAATACACACTTCACCCTTCTCCAACCTAACTCATAAGCTCTCCTTAAGGCATATAAAACAATGAGTCCTTCCATCCTATTAACCGTCTACTCCCCCATGTGGGCTAAAAAATAAAAACAATAGATCTGGAAGAATCCCTACCAATCCCAGCTGGGCTAGGATTACCTCTGGAAGAACCATCAGTGTTAATTTTCAAAAAACCCTCAAGAGGGGGCATCCATTTCCCACTCCTCTAAATTTTCTACTTCTCACCTCAACCACACCTGATGCAAGCAGAAGCTGAAGAAATAGTTTGTATGCCTAACCTTTCAACCAATTCTGCATCTCCCTTCTCCAGAGGCAAAATGATTTCACTCTTAGCTTCAACAGTCTCCTGGATCATTCCAATAATTCTACTCCATACCTAGTGAATTTCTAATTCCTCCTCATTAAAAATTTGGTGGTTTCTCTCTAGCCATACTTGCCACATCAAAAAAATGGGTCCAGCATACCACACCTCATGCAGGAAGTGAGTAGTAGAAGGCGGTCTGCCCAATCTTGACCAAAAATCAACCAGGGATGAGGCATGTAAGCACTGACACCTCCACACATCCCACCAAGTGTGCCATAAATGAAGAGTGAAGGGATAACTAAAAAATAAATGAGATGACTCCTCTGTTCCCTTATACAAGACACATCACAAAGGACCAACAAATCCCCTCTGCCTAATATTCTCCCAAGTCAAGCATCGATTCCATGCCAACATCCAGGTAAAGCAATTGCACTTTGACAAAAAAAATTGCTCCAAACTCTTTTCCACCATGGAACTTCCCCTCCCTCATCACATTAATGCACTATCAATTCTTGATAACCCATTGAAACTGTGTATTTGCCCTTGGGGTGAGGGGACCAAGCCAACAAGTCATTCCCCCTAAGTGCGCAGTAGTATCGACTAGCAAGGATGTTATGTAGCTCAGTGCACTCAGCGTCTATACTAGTAATCAGTCACTCCTATGGAGCCTTCCATCTTGCTTTCGTCAACTGGCCATGAAGAAGGAGAGATTTGTAATCGCACACCCTATTCCACCCTGCTTTGTTAAATCTCTGTGCAAGAACATCCAAGTGTGGATACTGAGTAACCAAAAGGGGAAAGCTGTCCCAAGAATCATGCCAGAATTGCACCTCAGTACCCCCCTACAAATTTAGAATAGACTTCTCTTGATCAAAATGGCTCCTTTTTTTAGAGTAGCCCATATCACTGATCCATTTCTAGACAAACTCCACCTAGGGATATCTTTCATAGGGACCCCAAAAAAATACTTATGTGACAAGATCCTGGCCCACACTTGATCTTGTTCCTCACACCATCTCCAATACAATTTTGCTGCCAGGGCTGTACCTGCCAGAACTGACTGTCATAATCCCAAGACCCCAAACATTTTTGGGTTACAAACAACCTCCCACTTAATCAAGCTCTACTTCATCAAAGATAGGTTATTCACCCATAAAAACTATTTTACCAAGGAAACAAGGTCCTTAACAAAACTCACCAGTGCCACCTGTAACATACACCTGTATAGAGGAAGCGCTTGCACCACTGACTAGATCAGTTGGACCTGACTGGTGAAAGACAGCCACCTATTGGTCCAGTGATTCACCTTATCCCTAAACTTGTTCAGAATCCCCTACCATGATGCCTTAGACTATCTCCTAATAGATATAGGGATCCCTAGATAAAGTACTAAGAGGCTACCAATTTGGAACTGAAGAATATCAACCACTCTTCATTGAATGGGTGGTGGAGTGTTGAAGAAAAAAATAGATGACTTATCCTCATTAATTACCTATCTCGTGGCAGCCAGGTAAGTATTTAATCTACTATGAATATTGGTGGCCTCCCTCTTAGTAGCCATGCCCATCAAAGTGACATCATCCCCAAACTAAAGATGAGAAAGAACTGGAAGGTCACCTCCCCACCTCCATCCCTAAATAACACCTTCTCCAATCTTCCTTCTAATTAGCCACCCAAGACCTTCTGCAAAAAAATAGAAACAAGTAGGGAGATAATGGATCCACTTGCTGTAAGCCACGTGAGGCCCTAAAGAGATGTGAGTGCTCCCCATTAACCAAGATAGAAAATGAAATTGAATTCACATAGCTCATTACCCACTTGATTTAGTCTTCCTCAAACCCAAAGGCTTCTAAAACCTTCTGGAGAAAGGACCATCAAACCTTGTCATATGCCTTGGACATGTCTAGCTTCATAAACATAGTTTTCTCCCTAGACGTGGACATGGAGTGGATAGCCTCAGTAGCCACCACAATCCCATCTAAAATCTGATGCCCCTCCACAAAGCTGCTTTGCTCCTCTGAGATCAGCACCCCCAACCACTTTTTTAATCTTTATGAAATTAGCTTAGATATAATTTTATAGACTACATTGCAGAGGGAAATAGACTTAGGTGATCAGCCCCTTCTCTCTTGGGAATGAGAGCCAGAAATGTCAAGTTTAGGGCCCAGAGCATTTGCCTACTATTATGAGATTCTTGAACCACTGCCAACAAATCTAATTTGATAATTTCCCAAAATTCTTGAAAAAATTCAATTAGAAATCCATTTGGGCCTGGCACTGTTTCTACTCGTTTTTGCTATTTACATTCAGAAGAAAGAAGATACTAAAGATTAATGGTCAGGGGTTTATACGTTACCTAGATTAAGTTGCACACTATATCCAAGCATTATAGGAGCTCCTATTTGGCTGTGGAGGAAACACCTGTAGATAAGAATAAGAAACTCAAACAAAGAGAATGTTAGATAAAGATATGGTAGACTACCAAGCAACGCTCGATCCCAAAAGTGTAAAGCTCTGTGAGAGATGACAGTCCACTATTTATGAAAAAGAGTGTTATATGACAAGAAATAATGAAAGACTAAGAAAGAGAAAGTAGACAATGCGTACCTATTCTCTGCAATCAGTCTATCACAGTCACCAATGTCGGTAGTCTTACTGGCATTGATTGGTCAATATGCTGACATCAGTTATGTTATCATTGTCGGTAGGGGCAGTCAGCCTTGGATGGGTCTCAGGTTTATGTCTATGGTTGACAGAAGGGTTTGGGAGTTTAAAGGTCTGTGCAGGGTTTCAAGATAGTGAATAGGGTCTGAGAAGGGGCAAAAGGTCAGAGATAGGTATGAGAATAGGATATGAATAAGAGGAAGGCTTTTCAGCCTCTCCACAGAAGAAGTTGGGTATGGTTGATAGTATTTATAAATAGTAAATAGAAACTAATTACCAATGCCTTCTAAATTATTAAAATAAGATAGAAGAATACTTAGCTCTATTAATGAAGAACCAAGGGTGTTAGAATGCATATTATTGTTGTGGCTGATGTCGAAGTCCTCATGTAATGTTCCAATCCAATCTAGAGTCACTTGTGCAGATTTTTTATAGCCAAGAGAGCGTTAGTCAAAGTCTGATGCTTGGTCTCAGAGTGTGTGCATCCACATCCAAGAGTTTGAGGGGAATTAGGAGGACATTAGGATTTGGGCCCAGGCTTAAGATTAGAACCTAGTTTAAGTAACTGACATCGGTGATCCCACCAACATCGATCAATAGTTGACTGACGTCGATGGCTAGAGAATGGGTAAAAGGGCTATTTTTAGCCCTTTGTCTATTTCTCCATCTGCCAAGTGCATTTGCCATTAGAGAATGGTCAAAGGATGGGTTTATTAGGCATGAGTGTTGGTTAGGCAGTTGGAATGGAGTGAGAATAGGTCTTAGGTGGTTAGGATTTAGATGACCTAGTCTCAGGGTAACTCATAGGGTAGGAAATGGTCTTAGGGTGATGTGTCCAAGGTTATGTGTCTAAGGTGAGGTGTCTAGGTGACGTCATTAATTTAAAATAAGTAATTTATTTTAAATTAATAAAGTGTGTAAGTGTTTAGAAGTGGACCAAGGGGAGTCGACACAATTTTGGTGTCTACATTTTTCCCTTTTTGTCTTGTTAGTTGTTCTGACGAACTGCAAGACAAAAATAGGAGTAGGTTGCCCTAGGTATGGGATAAGGTATTCCCCCTCAAAGTGGAAATCAAGAGAAGGGAACTTGAAATTGGTTGCCAATTTGATAGGTAGTAGATGGGTATGGTGAAGTTGGAGTGTGAATGCTACAATAGTTGAGATTGTGTGTATACCACTTCACGTGATAGGCAGGTCAAATTGTCATAGACAAGGTCGAGGAGTGATAAAATTGAAGTAACTGGGCCCCAGCTTTTAGTCATAGTTGATTGGGTTAAATGATCAAAGTTGTAGCTCTAATGGTCATCGTGTTCTAAGTATCTTGGGCTAGAAAATGCTCTTGGAAAACATGAAAATGTCACACATATTGGGGATCAACTTGGGTGTGATCCGACAATACGCGTGAGTGGCATAATGTGGGGTGCGTATAATTTGCTAACTATTCGTGTGGTAGCATATATGTAATCAAAATAACCAAGGCAAAGTTGTCTCAAGAGTGGTCATGGTCTAAGGAGATAGTCACAATCTCTAAGGTCATTAGTCAAGTCTGGTTGAGATATAAGTGGTCTCAAATTGTGTTTGTTGTGGTTTGAGAAATGTATATGATCTCCAATGTGCCCCATGAGAAGTCTAATATGACTTTTGCAGTGTTAGGGCTGGTTGTTTGGTCATGATTTTGGACTAGGTGTTTGGTCATGGTTAAAGGTTATATGGTTGGTCCATCAAGTAGATGAACAAATGAATGGCTGATGTCATTAGGGAGACGAACGGGTGAGTGGTCGAGTTAACCCTAGAAGACACCGTGTCATCTGAGTGCTACCTACATAGCCTTTATTTTAAGGGCCTTAGGCCAATGTAGTTCTCCCCAAAAGGGAAGAAGAGTTAAAGTGGTTGATAGCTGTGTTGGTCATGTTAGTGTCATTAGCATTTCCCATATGTGTGATGGTACATGCTTGTTATGATGAATGTATGATGATGTTACAACCTTTTCCATATTATGCGATGTTGTATTTTGTAACATTGGTTATGTTTTTTTCATCTCTAGCAATTTTCATATTGGTAATGGTGTATGCCAAAAATGAAATGAGTATAATGATGTTATAGCCTTTTCCATATTATGTGATGGTGTATTCTGTAACATTGGTGATGTGGTTTTTCATCCCTAGCAATTTTCCATATTTGTAATGGTGTATGCTAAAAATGAAATGAGGATATTTATGCTTCAGCAAGTTTTCATATTGGTGATGGTATATGCTTGACATAAATTGTGTTTGATTGATAGTTTCCATGTGTATTGTTTTCCATAGAAACTTATGTGAATGGGCTATGATAATTCATATAACACAAATTTGTATTTGTATTAAATAAATCATGATGTCGTGTTAGAGGTTAGAAAATATTTGGGTTTGGTTTGGTTTGGTTATAAAATGTTTTGGTTTGGTTGACAAAAATTTATAAGAAGTGAAAGGCGCATTGCTCTTTCATTGACAAGGACCATAATGATAGTATAGATAGGATTTTTGCAAACAAAAGCCCCATTCATGCATTACGTCATTGACCATTGGTTTTTGTTAGTGAAGTATGCTAATCACTTGATGTTAAGTGAGCTCAAAATCCCTTGGGTATGTTGGGGTAATAGATGTGATTATGTGATATGTGAGGATAGCGTAACCCTTTATAGCAAGGATAACTTTGCCCCTTTTACAGGTGACCTTGAGAACAACTATAGGCAAGTCCATGACTTAATTATTTGTCAGTATTTTTTTTTATGGTAGACTGATCAATGTGAGAAGTTTACTTAGGGATTTTGTTTTGTTATATGGTCATGTTGAAGCTGATTGATGTGAGAAGCTTCTGAGAGGGTGCTGTGTTTGTAGCAAAATTTAGGCATAGCCATCCTTCAAGAGAGTGGTCTATATTTTGATTTGTATATTTAGATGTGTTTGAATAGCTATCCTTCAAGGGAGCAGTCTATTAATTACATCAATTATGCATCTATCCTTCGAGGGAGTAGTCTACATTTATAGTTTATGACCTTTGTATAGGCATCCCAGTTTTATGTTGTTTTTGACTAAATTTTTAGTCATGGACTAGACTATAGAGGTTTAAGGGTTTCCCTTTTATTAAGACAAAGCATTCATGCTTTATAAAAGGGTTAACTAATGTTTATAGGGAAAAAGGGTTAAAAGGAATAGGACTGAAGATGATGGGGGTTTACCCAAGGGATGAGCTCAAGTTAAACATCAAGTGAATGATTACTTGATTAACAGTAAAATGGTCAAAAATGCAAGGCATTAAGGGGCTCAGGTTCTGGTCATCCTTTGAAAGAAGGTAGATGATAAGTACCCGATCCATACTCATGTGTTATTATGTAAGGTCTGAGTCAATTAGGAGCAAACTTGCCCCATTTGCTTCTTTCCATATTGGTCACGTGTTGGTTTTCTTTAAGGACAAGATCTCTAATTTTGAAATCTCGCTCTTTCAGATTTTTGTTATAGGCATGTTTTGGTCGATGTTGGACGTGAAGTCAGTTAGTATGTTGTTGGCATTTGATACAATGCCAAACATGATCATTGCAGTCTTGGTTAAGAGTGGGCCAATAATAGCCCAGGTGGAGGATGCACTTGGTAAGTGAGTTACCACTAAAATGTCCTCCACAAATCCCATCATGGACTTGTTTGATGGCATGAGATGTCTTAGTGGAGGTTAGGCATCAGAGAAGGAGGCTGTTGAGACCTCGTTTATAGAGAAGTCCCCCTAGCACGGTGTATTGAGTAGTACTTTTGATAAAAGCTCACTGTCCATTGCTAGAGAGGTTAGGAAGAATGATAAAATAAATCAAGTAGTCAAAAAGTCACTTATACCAAACGTCATGTGGACTAGAGAGGTTAGGAGGAATTTCCCCTAGAGTTTATGGTTGAGATGTGCCCAAGATAGAAATCTTGGGTTTTGGTGGTTGAGAAGGCTTGATGAATGGATATGTCCAAAGTGTAGAATCCTAGTCTTTTCCTTTATTCTTCAGGGTTTGGGACCTGGTATCAACATTAATAGTGTTGATTTTGAATAAAGGAGGAGAAGGTGGTAGAGGGACCATAGTCTTGTGTTGAGATCCTGATTTAGGTGAAGAGGTTTGTGAGGTATGGGATGGTGTCGGATGTTTGTTAGAAGGGTGGTCAAGAGGATCCTTGATGAAAGGGGTGTCCTTTTTCAAGTGTTGATGAATGATAGCCTTAAGGGCATAGCAATGCTTGGTATCATGCCCAGGTGCACGATGATACTAGCGGATTTGATTGTCATCGAACCAAGATGGTTTTGGTTTGAGAGGTTGATATGGTTTAATAGGTAGGGGAACGATGCTAGAAGACTACAATAATTGGCATAACATCAAAGCATAAGACCCCCTTAATGGGTATGTGCTCTTTGTTGCAATAGGGGTTGACAACTTCTATTTAGGAGTTGTAGGAGGAGTTGGTCGTACGATCTTTTTGGTTAGCGGCGTGGCCACACGCATAGATGGCATTTTTTTGTTGAGAGGTGTTGGATTAGGGAGCAATCTTGTTAAGATGGAAGGGTGTGGGCCCAAAATAGAGGGCAATGGTGAAGGTGGGGGAGGAATTCTCTAACGTGGTTTAGTAGCCTTATTTAATACGGTTTGAGGACCACTATTGTGCGAGGTGAGGTTCAAATCTACCTTCACTTGTGGGTGAGTAAAGTTTGATATGGGGTGAACATCGAGAGATTTAACCTGTTTCAGTATGGTGGATGCTTGCGAGGGTTTAAGTTTAGACGTGGACAACTAAGCTTCTAATGTTTTGGAAGTGGAATCCTGAGCCTCATTAGAGACTTTGGGGTGAATTATCAAAAAAGGATTGATAGTATAAGTTGAAGCAGGCCATGTAGGATAGGGAGCCTTAAGTCACTCCCATAACACCTCATGTTTTAGGTTTCTAGAATGGAGAAATCCTAAGTTTTTACCCAATTGAGAGAAGGGTTTAGGTGATGTCGTGTGAGGCCTTACAATTGGTCCTTTGGAGGATTTGGGCAATCGTGAGAGTGGAAATATGTGAGATGCAGTGATCTTGGGCCAAAGGCAAGAGAAAATCATCACCGGGTCTTCCTCGACTGAAGTAGGTGAAGTGAAAAGTTCTCTCGGTGGAGAAGGGATTAAAGAATGTGGCTCTTCAGTTGGATAGAGCGCAGGGATGATCACATCTTCGACATGTGGTCTAGGAGTGGGGAAAGTATGATCCCTCATTGATGATAAGAAAGATGAGGGTGAGGCAGTCGGCATTGGTGCCATCAAGGCATCCTCTAATATGGGAGAAGTCAAAGTACACTCTCCCATGTGTGAAAGAGGAGTGGATGGAAGACTATCCCTCATTGGTGGAAGACAAATAGGAGAAGAAGGTTCTTCTACCCATGGTGGAGAAATAGGTTGACTAACCTCTTCAGACTGTGAGAGAGGTTGGTTAGGAATGAAAGGAGAAACCATGTCGATCATGCATATGTTGTGCTCTTGAAGGTCATCGACCATAGTCTGGATGTTATTCTAACTTGGAGAATGTTTAGGGAATGGTTGTTTAAAGATATATATGTTTTGGTTAGCCAGTGCATTTGGGTTATCCAAAACAAGATCCCCCTTGTCTAACATGTCTTGAATAACATTTATGAAGGTTTTGCAATTGTCTATGTCATGACCCTTGACATGATGATAATTACAAAAGTCATTTTCCCTATACCATGTAGGGATGGATTTTGAGGGGTCAAATTGGGGTGGTCAAATTTTAGGGAGGTTGAGGACTCCCTACTTGACTAGTTTATCCAACACAGAAGCGTATGATTCTCCTATTGGAGTGTATTGATGCTGTACATACCATTGTTGGAATTGTCTTGTGAAGTATTGTGATGTGGAAGGCTTAGATTGGTTAGTTGTTGTAGAGGATGATGATCTAAGGACCATAGTGTTTACCGATCCTTTAGACTTGGAGTTTGAAGAAGAAGGTTTGGAAGAAGGGTCATTGGATTTTGTGTTGGTATTTTTACTATGCAATGTGACTCTATCTTCTTCGACTACACAGAGTTCAAGCTTTCAGGCCATGGTGAAAGCTTCATCAAATGTGCAAAAAGTTTGAACCTACAAAGTGGATGAGATGTGCTTGGCACATGCTCTTGAAAAGAGCTCAATGAGCTTAGGTTGAGGTAAAGAAAAAGAGAATTGGTTGTTTAAACCTCTCCAATGGGTGACAAAATCAGCTATAATTGGGCTAGTTGATGTTGATTGAAAAGTGGTGGAGGAATAATTGGGCTAGTTGAGTGAAGGAAAAGAGGGAATGACTGGTAATAGAGCTATACCAATCAAGGGTAGCACCAGAAAGTGACATGGGAAATGTGCGAAGTAATAATGCATCATCGTTTGCTATAAGGTAGCAAGCGTGTCTAAATGCTCACAAATATTGTTGTGGGTCCTCTTTACTCTGAAAGTGAGTAAATTTTGGGAGTTCCCACTAGCTTGGATATGGTCGAATAGGGACCGAAGGGTGAATGGGTTTGTTGCAAATTTGTTCGTATGAAAGAACATTGCTTGAACCAGAAATGGATGTCTCAAGGTTGGACATCTTATCTATCAGCATCTTGATTAGATCGGCTGATGGATTGGTAGGTGGGGCAACCCCTAAGTTATAGGGTGCTTGGAAGGTGTTGGGAAGGGTGTATGATGTACTTGGTTGCATTTGTGTGGGTGCAACATATTGGTAGTTTGTCATAGGGACTGATGTTGAGGTTAAGGGGGTGTGTGCCATGAAGTTGGAGGGCACAAATTGATTAGATGCCACCAAGGGTGGTTAAATGATGGCAACACTGGTTGAAGGATAGGTGGTCACTCTCATATCTATGGGCATGAGAGTGGGTGGGATAGAGACAATCAAGTTATAAAAAGGTGTCGAACTTGGTTGAATTGTTTGTGGTTGAGGGGGTACAGAAACCCCAATGGAGATAGGTTCAGAAATAAAAGGGGAGGTCAAATCTTGGACATTGGCCATGGTCAGGTTACTGGTCGAGGCAATAGCTTGAGTGAACATAGGTTGGGTAGTGGAGGCTATTGATACCATTGCTGCTTCAGCCAAGGAAGTTGGCATCCCATAAATTGGGTTACCTAAGGGATCTCACGTTTGGCTTCTAACGAGATAGTGTTGGAGAGCCTTGATGTTATGGTCAAGGAATCTCTCAAAATTTTGATCCCCTTCAGGAACAATTGGAGGTTGATTGGGGGTTGGTTGGATAGGAGTACGCTCAATGTCTGAAGTATACTCCATTAGGGGACTTGGTATGAAAGGCAAAGGTGGAAGTGGTTATTGCCTTGCATGGTCAACAAGAGTTTTGGCTTGACTACGTGTCAAAACCATCCAAGGCAAAATGGATTTAGGTTCTAGAAACTATGTTTTTTCAGTTTTAGAAAACTAGAATGTGTGTTTGATAGCAAAAAAGTTGGGTTTTAAGCTTGCTATTTTGGAGATAAAATTTGTTGACAGTGACTGACGTCAGTGGAAAAATTGATGTCAGCTATAAAATGTTGCCGATGTCAGTATAAAAACTGATGTCGGTGAGGATGAGTTGCTGACATCAATGGAGAAACTGATGTTGGTGTTTGTGTATTTCTAGAAACTTAAAAAACTGAAAGTTTTTGGAATAAAGGAGAAATTTTGAGTTGTTTTTGGACTTGAGAATGATGCAAACTTACCCACTCAAAAAGTCAGATAAAAATAGTAGAATTGATGTGATTTGGCAAGCAACCTCTAAAAAATTAAATTCCTAAGAATAAATTTTAGAGTCATGGTGGCTTATGCCTTAGAAGAATATGTTTGGGAATTGGGCTTTTAGAACGGGTCCTAAAGAGGAAGTCTAAGGCCGGTTTTGGGTTATGTTTTGGTGCTTAAAAATCTGTGTTAGGTTCAGTACGTGGCCTGGTGATAGGGCTTGCTCCCTTCACTTCACAAACCTAGAGCCGAGCTGGGCCACTTAGCCAATATATACTTTGCCTATAGTTTATACTCTGCTAGAGAATAGAGTGGCTCCTCCTCTTGGTGGTGAAATCCAAGTAGGATCGCCAGGTGGGGTAAGGTATCCTCTAGGTGATGAAATCGTAGATAGGCCTTGTCTCAAGTGTGTTTAAATGTTTGATTGTGATGTGAATGTGGTCTGGTTGTGTAACATATGTGCACTACGATTTATTCATAATGCTATTTAATTACTAAATGAGCTAAATATGCATTCAAGCAAGAATGACATGCAACAATTTTTAACCCAAATTGAAATGTTTGTTTAAATGTAAACAAGTGGAGAAAAGGTTGAGTATGAATTTTCACTACTCTAAGATGCAGACAAGAAGTGACAAGAAGAAAAAGAAAGATGTTCTTTTTAACTTGTGCTAATAGTTTCTTTTCAAAATAAAAAGATAGAAGAAGGATGCAAGAAGAGAATATTTTCCTAATGCATCTATATGAAAGTTTGATTTTAGGAAGAATGAACCCAAGGAAAACTCCAGGGATCCCACCGGGCGTGCCATAATGTTTCTACTTATTTTTTCTATTTACATTCAGAAGAAAGAAGAAACTAAAGATTAATGGTCACAGGTTTGTACGTTACCCAGATTAAGTTTCGCACCATATCCAAGCATTGTAGGAGCTCCTCTTTGGCTATGGAGGAAAGACCTGTAGATAAGAATAAGAAAATCAAACAAAGAGAATGTTAGATAAAGATATGGTGGACTGGCAAGCAATGTTCGGTCTTGGAAGCGTAAAACTCTGTGAGGGATGACAGTCCACTATTTATGAAAAAGAGTGTTATATGACAAGAAGTAATGAAAGACTAAGAAAGAGAAAGTAGATAATGCATACCTATTCTCTGCAATCAGTCTGTCATAGTCATTGATGTCGGTAGTCCTACCGACATTAGTTGGTCAATATGCTGACGTCGGTTATGTTACTAGTGTTGGTAGGGGCAGTGAGCCTTGGATGAGTCTCAGGTTTATGTCTATGGTCGATAGAATGGTCTAGGAGTTTAAAGGTATGTGTAGGGTTGCAAGATAGTGAATAGGGTCTGAGTAAGGGCAAAATTTTAGGGATAGGTATGAGAATAGGATAAGAATAAGAGGAAGGCTTTTCAGCCTCTCCACAGAAGAAGTCAGGTCTGGTTGATAGTATTTACAAATAGTAAATAGAAACTAATTACCAATGCCTTCTAAATTACTAAAATGAGATGAAAGAATACTTAGCTCTGTTAATGAAGAACCAAGGGTGTTAGAATGCGTATTCCTATTGTGGCTGATGTTGAAGTCCTCATGCAATGTTCCAATCCAATCTAGAGTCACTTGTGCAGAGTTTTTGTAGCTAAGAGAGCATTAGTCGAAGTCTGATGCTTGGTCTTAGAGTGTGTGCATCCACATCTAAGAGTCTAGGGGGAATTAGGAGGAAATTAGGATTTGGGCCCAGGCTCAAGGTTAGAACCTAGTTTAAGTAACTAACATCGACGATCCCACTAGCATCAGCCAATAGTTGACCGATGTCGGTCGCTAGAGAATGGGTAAAAGGGCTATTTTAGCCCTTTTCCTATTTCTCTATCCACCAAGTGCATTTGACATTGGAGAATAGTCAAAGGATGGGTTTATTAGGCATGAGTGTTGGTTAGGCAGTTGTAATGGAGTGAGAATAGGTCTTAGGTGGTTAGGATTTAGATGACCTAGTCTCAGGGTGACTCATAGGGTAGGAAATGGTCTTAGGGTGATGTGTCCAAGGTTAGGTGTCCAAGGTGAGGTGTTTAGGTGATGCCATTAATTTAAAATAAGTAATTTATTTTAAATTAATAAAGTGTGTAAGTGTTTAGAAGTGGACCAAGGGGAGTCGACACAATTTTGGTGTCTACAGGCACCTTACCTTTTTTCATCATGAAGACAATCTTTTTAAGCTCATCTATGTTTATTGGATGCATCAGCTACTCCTTCATCTCCCAAGAAACTAAATTGGGAATATAGGAGAGTATCTAATCCTCAACAACTGCTCCCCTCTGTCCTTCTTCTTTGAAAAGAGAAGAAAAATATTGTGTAGCTTCCTTATAAATATCCCTCGTAGAAGAGATAATCTCTCCACTATCTGACACCAGAGAAGTTATCATATTGCCATGTTGCCTAGCTCTAACCAAGTTGAAGAAGAAAGCTATATTCTTGTCACCCTCCTGTAGCCACTCAACCCTAGCTTTTTGCTTCCAAAAGATTTCCTCCCTCAGCTCCCATTCCTCCACCATCTTAACAGCCCTCGCTTCTTCCCTCAACAAGAATTTAGATAGCCCCTCCTCTCTAATCAATCTGGTAATGTTATTCAACTCCTATTGCACCTCTTTCTTTTCTTGAAAGATGTTCCTAAAGCTTAGAGTATTCCACCTTTTGAGCTGATACTTCATGAACTAGAGAAGCTTGGCAAAAGTATACATTGTTGTACCAATAGCCAACCTCCCTATTCTCCACCAATCAACAACTCGACCAAACAAATCTTGGTCCCTGAACCACATGAGTTTAAACTTGAACGGTGGCTTCTTCTGCATATGATTTGAAAAAATGTGAAGCTTAATTGGCCAGTGATTCAAACCTGTCCAATTAAGGATCTCAAAACTCAAAGACCATAAACTGCCCACCTAGTAACAAGAAGTCATGAATCTGTCAATACACTCAGCAATAAAGTTGTCACCCATCCTCTTATTGTTCCAGGTGAACCTCCCATTACAAGGCTTAATATCCACCAGGTTGAGCTTTAAAATCTTGTCTCAAAGCAAAAAGGAAGATGGTTCCAATCTTCCATTACCTCCCTTTTTTTTTGTAAGGTCCAATATATCATTAAAGTCACCAGCCATGATCCATGTAGATAAGGGAAGCCCCATGTGAACTAAATGGATGTTATTCCAAACAAGAAGCTTACCTTAGAAGTTAGTGGGGGCATAGACATTCAAAAGAAGAACATGCTCCCTTGACTTAAAGCATAAGGAGACCATAGATAGTGAAGACCTGAAGGTGATCCAGGACACCAGCTGAACCTTACGTGGATTCTAGAGACAAGCCATGCCTCCTGCAGAACCTTGTGCCCCTATGCATTGACATAAACCTTGCCTCCATAGCTTTGGAGGAAGACTCATCATATACTCCATTAAAACCTTAGTTTCTTGAAGAAAGAGAATATTCAGATAGTGATTCCTAACCAAATCCCAAACAACTTTTTATCTAGGGCCGTTGTTCAATCCCCTAACATTCCAAGAAATAACAATCATTTTGGAGGAGACAAGAAGTGGGAATCTAAGGTCTTGACTGACCCTGACTCAACCAGATTTTCCCCAATCATCTTTATCCTCTCCATGTCCTTCTTCCTCCCTAATTTAACACTTTTTTCTAAATCCCCCTTCTTGCCATCCTTCTGAAGAATTCCCAGGTGAGTAGTAGCCTTGCCTCTCTTCTCCACCTCTATTACCCCTACTTGTGTGGGGAGATTTCTAGCCTCAACTTCCTGAACCATATCAACATTTGATTCAATAAACTTCTACTCCTCAACCTACCCATCCATGATCATAGGTAGGACAGCTTCCATAAGAGGTGTTACTTGATCCATGGGAGTAGCTCTAGCTGTTCCAAACCCTCCCACAAACTGTTCTTCACTAATTAAGCCTGGGTGAACCTCCTGCTAGCCTAATTCATCCAGAACCCCAAACCTATTAACTGAATCCTCCTTTTGACAATCCATTAGGGACCTTTTATGGCCCCTATTTTGGCTTCGAGCCTTAACCTACACAAAACCTTTAGAATCCTTGCCAACAACTGCTCCAACCTTCTTCCCTTTGTCCACACCAATGACACTACTTGGTGGAGGTGGGGGTGAAGGCTACTGATCACCCAATTTTGCCTTTGGGAACCTATGCACCAGGTGACCATACTCATGACACAAACAACATCTGAATGGGAGTGTCTCATAGTCCAGTTGCTGTACCCATGAGTATGAACCCGCATATAGCTCCACCACATCCGGAAAAGGTCTACTTAAATCAATTTCCACACAAATTTCAGCAAAGGTCATGATTTTCTTACCTAAAGTTTGTGTGGAAGATCCCATAGGTTTTCCTAGCATTGAAGCTATAATCTAAAGAAAATCCTCACGACATCATTCAATAGGCATTTTGGGCAACCATACCCACACTAGAACTCTATTTGGTAGTTCCTTAGTAGGGTTAAATCTAGCATGCCATGGTTTCACAAAGAGCCCAACCTGATTATAAAAATAAGGACCACCTTCAAAAACCCTGTTTCTATCAGCCAAGTAAATGAATGTGACCATGAAGAAATTATTGACCAGCAGCGTAACCTCCATCTCACCCTCTGGATCCCACACACATCTAACCCAATTCTCCAAAAAAGGGAGGGAAATGTGCAATCCCAAGAATTTTCAGTATAGTGAATGCTTGGAGTAATACTCCACATCTTCAGCTATCATATCAAATGGGATAACCAACTTCGGTCTCTCCTTACAATGCTCCAAGCACCCATTAACCTTGGTAATTTGTTATCCCCCTACTGAGCTTATGTCAAATGGCCTTGGAGTCTGGTTAAAATTAGAAGTTTCCTCCATCCTGGGATCCATCCCCTGCCTATTCCTTCCTACTACCTCAATGAAACTCCTTTCCATCCTGGCCTGAGTTGGCTCCTTTAGAGCCATGGTCATGCCCCTTCTTATCCATGCCTTCCCTTGTGAGACTTCCTTCTACTACCTTCCTCTACCCAATCGATGACTCCAACCTTCATAATCTAAAGATTTTGCAAAAACAAGCTAGGGCACGCCTGCCCTAGCCTGGCAATGAGTTGTAGAACTCATCCATGCATGACTTCTCCCAATTTCCTTCAGATAGATAAAAAATTGAGAAAAAAATCTGTTCTCAAATATTTTTATTCTAAATATTTAAATTTATTTAAAATAGAGGATGGATGGAATCCATTAGAGGAATCATCTTTACGAACAATGCATTCTAAATGAGCCCCCTCAATCCATGAATGTTGCCATTCAACCTAATGAGCATAATATTTCATTCCCTGAGCCACCTTAACATAAAATTATTCTTGAATTAACTTCAAAATTTCATCCCAATGAAAAATTTCCACTTAACACTAATATTCCACCCATTGAACCTGAAAAAATTACTTCTTCTAGTCGGAAACATTCTAGTAGCACTGTAACACAAACTATAGAGGTCATAATGTTAAAATATGTTAAGTTGAAGCTAGATGATTCTAAAGGGGCCTCGACCCACTTGATGGAACTTCCTTCTACTTCCATGGAATATAATGAGTACTTGATTGATAAGGATGCCCCTTTAATAGTTTTAGTTTCTGATACAAACTCTAATTAAACTTAAATTCTTGTGTTGACATTTCTTTTAATACTTGGTATTAAATATTGTCTTGATATTTTTAAGTATGTTGATATATTTTTGGTAATTTTTATATATACCTTGGAGTATTTTATTTTCTATAGAAAATTATGTTTGAATGGTTTACTCTTTACTGAACAATTATGGAAACACACATGGATTTTAATGTTTTCTAATACTTTTCTAAAGTTGTTTCTACATATTGATCATGTTTTAGCCTTGCCAAAATCAACAAATAAATGTATGTAACATGATCAAGATTTAAGATGAGTTTTAAGGAGAGGTTGAAATCAATTTTTTTTTATTATCCTTCATGTCCCCTAATTATGGTTCTTGAGGGATTTTTTTGTGTAGTACATGTGGTCAGATCATGTGAAGTACTTAGTATACATTAAGTACAGACCTATGTAAGTCTTTTAAACGATTAATCTAAGATATAAAAGAGATATCAAGATATTGATATTTAAGAGACTAATTTGTAAGTATACATTGAGTGCATTGAGTCTTTTTCTCTCTTGGTTTCTTTCATTTCATTTTTTCCCCTCTTTTAAGCTATAGAGTTATAGAAGGGATATTAAGAGATTTTTAAAATAATTTGATAGAATTAGAAATATCTCCTTCAAGATATTGCCTCTTCTATAGGATTTACTCTATTGGAGAGGTTAGATTATATTATTTGAAATATGATCACATATACATATATTTGATAACTGAAATATAAACTATAAAATAAGGTCTACAAAAATGTCTTAACCATATTCATAATTAATAATGGCCTTTCAAATATTTTTTTAATTTCAATTAACAAGCCATGCCAACCAAAATATTATTATTACCTTAAACCAGCTATGGGGCCATAGGGAAAGACAACTATGAAAGTGAGGATGGCAATCCAATATCTTTAAAGAAATGCTTTTCAAGGAACTTATCATTATATTTATTCATTTTAAGATAGATGACTATGCATGCAAACAAATTCTCCTAGTCTTATGTTTGATTAAGATAACATGTCTATAACATTTGTAAACTCTATTATAGTGATACATATGTATTCGAGTATAAGTAAGTTAATCAAATACATATGTGATGGTTTATTGATTTTTATAGTCATTGATGCAAACTATTAGCATAAGTGAAGCTATGGTAGTTGAAACATTGGGAAGAGAGGTTGGAAAAAAAGGTGTAGACAATTTTAAAGTTGGTTTCCTTGTGATTGCAAGGTATGGATTTGTGTTTCTTTAATTCTGAAGACTAAGAGCAGATGTTTGCATGCATAATCATCTATCTTAAAATGAATAACTATTATGATAATGTCTTAACCATATCCATAATCAATAATGATGAGGTCTGCTAAAATATCTTAACCATATCCATAATTAATAATGGCCTTTCAAACATTTTTTTAATTTCAATTAACAAACCATGCCAACTAAAATATAATTATTACATTAAGATTATTGTGTCCCAAGTCACAAGTGGTCATTGATACACCTATAAAACCAAGTAAATAAACATGATTTTCCTTTTATATGGTTTTAATGACTAAAAAATTAATGATTAATAATTTTTAAACCTAATATTTAATTTTTTCTAGCATTGAATGCAGTGCAAGTGGAGTTAAAGCTATGGGGATTGATGTTTAGATTTTTCCCCATTTTTTTAATGAATTGGGCCCAACATATTGATGGACCCAAGGCAAAATTTAATATTAGTCCAACACATCACCCAAGAGATTAATGGAAGTTGATTGAATACATATGTGATGGTTTCTTCATTTTTTCTAGTCATTTATGTAAGCTATTGGCAGAAGTGAAGTTGTTGGTGCAATATAGATACTCACAATTCATTATAATATAGATACCTCGGATAAGTTTGGTATAAAATAACAAAGGAACACCACAATATACTTATGCATATCTATAATAGAGTTTACAACTATTATAGACATGTTCTCTTAATCAAACATAACACAAAAATACACCTACCTGATATAAAATAACAAGGGAACACCACAATATACTTATGCATCTCTATAATAGAGTTTAAAACTATTATATACATGTTATCTTAATCAAACATTAAAAAAATACGTAAATTACCTCTTAATCATTTATATATTCTACATTATCTTCAACAAGATCTCTCAAAACCCTAATAAAATAAATTTTAAAATTGATCACAATATTTTCTATCTTTTCTCGATCAACCTTGAATTTTAGATGCTTAAATTTAAAATCTCAACATGCCATTTTATTCATTTTGTTCTTGATAATTGTTATTTTCATTCTCTTCAAAAGTTATTAGACTCAGATCTAGTATTGCAAAATTGTAGTGTGTTTGAAGAATTACTAATCAATACTCTTATTTCATATGTTGACTACTAAATTTCTAGAGCTCTATCAAATGAAAAATTGAGGGCATTGTATCTAGTTTTATAGAGCCTCAAACAAGTCTCTAATTTTTGTCAAACTTGTTTTTTTGCTTTGAATTTAAAAATGATAATGCACTAAAAATTCTCTCATCTTCCATTGAGCCCAAAATCATTGTTTGGCATAAATTAGCAAGATTAAAATGTTTTGAGATACTAGATCACATTGTATTTCACTCAAACTTAAGGTAGTCAATAGTCTAGTGATCGTGCAATATTTGAAATCATGGTCCAATTTTTTTTTAATAAAATTGAACAAACCACTCCCTTAGATCTGGAAAATCTAAAATGCCTTCAATTTGTTCACCATTCAATTCTACACTCATACAAAAGTGTTGGTCCAAGGTTTTGATTTTATTCTAAAAATATGATGAGCTAGTATTTTTTCCAATATTGAGGGTACATCACATCCATGGATTTTAGTAATTCATCCTAATGAAAATGATATCTAATCTCTAAAGAGAAACATTTTTAAATTTCCTTCAAGGTGTAACTTACATAGGATACAAACTCAAGTAATTGATCCTTTGTAATAGGAACTTCTTTGAGTCTATTAGATCAACTAATTGTGTCAAAAATGTGAGTTATAGTCTGTACTCAATTTATACTAAGTACTGCACATGATCTTACCATATGTACTGCACAAAAAGAGTCCTGGAGCCTCATGATCATATTGTATTTTATTTTAAAATGTTTAAGGTAATAATATTATTCTGGTTGGCATGGTTTATTAATTGAAATAAAAAAATCTAAAAGGCCAATATGGATGTGGTTAAGACATTTTGGTTGACATTACTATAAAGTTTATAATTTTAAAATTATGAAAATATTTTTAATATTTTTCAGTTATTTCATCCTCACTTTTCATAGTTGTTTTGCCCTATGGCCTCATAGTTGGTTTATACTCCATACTCTAATTTTTTTTCACTATTTTTGCTATACTCAGTTTATTATATTATTTGGTTAGTCTTTACCACATACCTATTTTAAAAAAATAAGAAATGGATTTCTTCTAATAAATAATGACATGCATGATACTTCTTTTAAACAATTCATAAAGAACAATCTTAAGAAATACAACAAAACCTCATGATCATACTATATATATTTTTTAAGTATTTAAGGTAATAATTATATTCCAATTGGCATGGTTTATTAATTTAAATAATTTTTTTTTTGAAAGGCCATTATTGATTATGGATATGGTTAAAACATTTTGTCAGACCTTATCATTATTGATTATAGATATGGTTAAGACATTTGAAAGATAGTTTTTGGAGAAAATATATTTAAAGAAATGATTTTCAAGGAACTTATAGTTATATTTACTCATTTATTTATTATATTTTTGTTATAATTATTTTATTATATTATCTAGTTGGTCTTTACCACATACTTATTTTAACAAATAAGAAATTGATTTCCTTTAAGAAATAATGACATGCAAGATACTTCTTTTAAACAATGCACAAGGAATAAACTAAATAAACACAATAGAGTATCATGATCATACTGTATTTTGTTTTTAAATGTTTAAAGTAATAATCATATTCTGGTTGGCATGGTTTGTTAATTGAAATAAATAAATTTTTGAAAGGATAATATGGACGTGGTTACGATATTTTGGCATACCTTATTATATAGTTTGTAAGTTTAAAACTATGAAAATGTTTTGAATATTTTTTCCAGTTATGTCATCCTCAATTTTAATAGTTGTATTGACCTATGGCCTCATAGTTGTTTTATATGTTATACTCTAATTTTTTGTCATAAATTTTTCTACACTCAGTTTATTATATTATTTGGTTGGTCTTTTGAGAGACTTAAAGAGGTCTATACTCAATATATACTTAGTCATATGGCCATAAAATCAACACTTAAAAAGGACAAATTTAATCTTTAAAAATAATGACAAATTTAATCATTAAAAGGAAGGAACTATAAATAAGATCTTGACTTTAGACTTCTCATCCTCTAATATCTTTCTCTATTGATTTTTTCACCATTATTTCTTGATTTGAATATGACACTTGATTCACCAACTATTTATAAGTTTTTGAAATATATAATAGAAATCACTAGTTAATTTATACCAATTTAGTGATTTTCCCAAAGATTCGCCAATGCAATTATACCTAAAATTTAGGATTCACTAGAATTTTATAGTAAGCTTTTAAGGATCCCTTCTTAAAATTATATCTAGATCTTAACCTCTCTTTCATTAACTATGTGGCACATATATATAAATGTGAAAAATTTATTGAATAAGATTTCTTTGTGAAGGGTTGGTAATAGACTCTATTTGAATATATCTTGAAGCACTCTATCTACCATGGGGCTAGTCAATTTTGATAAGATTGTCTTATACCATAAGACATAATCATCTATGGGATCATTTAACTTTTGCTTTAGCTATGCTACTTGTGCATATTAAATAATATCACTTATGTTGATAGAGAAGTGTGTTAGGAACATATAAATTAAAGGATTAACTATCAGGATAGATTAGTTAGGAAAATCATAAAACCATTGTAGGGCATAATCCTTGAGATTTCTTGGAAATAACTTTGTAAGAATCCAATTATTGGCAATATAGTCTAAGCATGTTGCATGAAAGAATCTAAGGTGATTCTATGGATCACCCTTGCCATCATATAATGTGAGTTTCAATGATATGAAAATAGATGGAAAAAGAGTTTCCCTAATGTGATGTGCCAACGGTGTATGCAATAAAATGTTAGAATCCAAGGCATATGAAGGTTTAGTTGCTCCCTGCTCAAGATGTAACACCTTAGATTATAGAGAAGTAACATGTTGCATAAGGGATTGTACATTTAGAGGAGAAGAACTATCCATAAGTGGATTATTTATCACTGATGGTCAAATAATAAGATTGGGTTGTGTTATCATAGTTGGTTGAGTGGGCCCCACTAAAGGTGTAATAAGATCATTAAATGGAGGGGTTGTAGATTGACCATTATTATTTTTATTATTGATTTATAATATGGCCTATAAAATATGTGCATTATCATGGGGCTATTATTTAATTGTATCTTTGAAGCCTTGTAATACCTCATCTTTGTTCACAACTATATCATTATCATTAAGTGGAGGTAGTGTGTCTTGATCCTCAATATGGCCCTGATCTTGTTCTTAGTTATATTATTCATACTTAGATGCATTTTCATTCAATTCCACATAATCAAGATGTGAAGGATTCATATATGGAGTTGTAATAGGTTCCTTGTCCTTTTTATAGGGTAGGATAGATGGAATCTGAATATGCCATGTAGGAATACCACCTAGTCTAGAACTTCTCAAGGGAAGAGAGAGTTTTTTAAGATGACATATATCAAATAAATTGAAATATAGCCACTACAATAGAATATATGAATCCTAAATAATTAATAGTAGCTAATTAAAACATGAGGAAAAAGGATACAACCCCTAAGAGCATCTAGGGTTAGGGTTTTGGAATCTATAATTTCTTTACAATAATTTAAATTAGATGTAAAATAAATTGAAACCCTAATATAAAATTGATTTTAATTAGCTAGATTATCTAAATAATATAAAATAATTATAAGTATTCAACCATGAATTTATTACATAAAAATAAGAATTAATGCAATTTAGGGTTTTATGTGATACTTAAAGTAAGACAGGTTCACCAAATGATTTAACCTTTTAGGGTTTTACACAAGTAATGTCTAAATTATTTAAATAAATTAAAATAATTAAGACACTAATTCATTATGATTTTGACCTTTTTTGAAAATATAGTAATAACAATAAATAGGGATAAATAAAGACTTAGTTATAAACTAACTATTGCAGATGATCTGGGTTCTAAAACTTGAGATTTGGGTAGTAGTCTATGTCGTCAACAAGATTTGAGTATTCATCTATTCATTGGATAGTATCACCTAATTTAGATAATAAAACCATCTATGTGTAGTGTAATAAATGTGTCACTAATATCCCCTTTGTGTTACTATTCCTATTTTTGGGGAACACCTACGTCTGTGTCTGTATGTTCTATTCCTATGTGATTGAAACCTATAGCTCTATATTGTACCTAAAAATATTGATTTGATGTGAAAAACCTAATCTCCTTGAAATTATGGCATACATAATGATTTTATGTGTGTTAGTAGGATGGAATAAACATCCTCAACACCCTATTGTATAGACATTTACGCACATACCAATCCTTCAAAGAAGGTTCAAGTTTGATGTAGTTATCCTACATAGTGATTGATATATGTGCAAATGAATGCTAGAATGAGAGTGGCCTTAGATGAATTGAATGTGATTATACTTTAAAATGATTGAAAATTAGACTTAGGGATACTATAGATGGTAGTATGCAATTTTTTTGATATAATAGGGATATAATACCTTGATTTTGAAACAAATTTGTCTTTGGTTTGAATAATGTTTTCATATATTTCCCATATAGTGAATAGATGTGGATTAGACTTGTATTTATAGGGTTCTATTGCTTGTATAGATATTAAAATGAGCTTAGGTTGACTTTAAAATGGGAATACATTTGAAAAAATATCTTTAGGGAAGAGATGAGGCTAAGGATAGTAGTGCCCAATTGGGAACACTAGTGCCTTATGGCTATAATATCCCAAATGTGGTGCTAATTTCATTTTGGAAAACTAATAAGAAAGTTTGATTGGAATCTGGGATGATAATCTAGGACTATGTCTTGACTGGCTGTAGGTGATTATGGTCTACTGAATAACTGTAAATGCAAGTATAATTCTCAAAGGTAGGTTTATGTCTAGCCTAAGGATAGGGTAAATCAAGTGACACTCTTATCATCTAATTACTACTTTTAGGTGATCACACCACCTTATGTCAATTTGGGCTTAAATTAAATGCCATAATAGACCAATTGATTATTTCATCAAATCCCATAGGCATCTATGGTGAAATGATTTTAAATGAGATGAGTCACATCTAACTTATGTCAATTACAACTCTAGTTAAACACCATATTAAGTCAACTGAGTATTGTGTTGAATCTCACATGCATTTGGTGTAAAACGAGTCTTGAAAAATGAATTGTGTCCACCTTAAATTTCAATTTGAGCTTCCATTACATGACATATTGGACTAAATACTATTGTATTGAATCTCATGTTGTTTATGGTGAAACAAACCCCACACAATGAATCAAGACCACCTTTTGTCAAATGGGGATCCCATTGAATGACATATGAGGCCAATCATGTATTGTGTTTTATCTCACATGCATTTGGGGAGAAACATGTCTTTCATAATGAATCATTTCCTCTTTATGTTGATTGGGGATTCCATTGCATGTGATATTAGACTAATTGAGTATAATGTTTAATCTCACATGCATTTTGGGTGAAACAAATCTTGGATAATGAATCACACCCATCTTACATCAATTAGGGATCTATTTTCA
>JARHVA010000282.1:3855000-3952500 GCA_037957365.1 Torreya grandis | reverse complement strand
AGGCCTCTCCATTGAATTACAAAATAATTGGCTTAGTCTTGATATTGAGGGTGATTCCTAGCTTATTGTGGAAGCAATGGATTATGGTATCTTTGCCAATTAGAATCTCAACAACATCTTAGAGGATTGTATAACTTCATAGGATAATTTCATGCACTTCAATCTCCATCACACTCATTGTGATGATAATAAGGTTACATATTAATTTGTAAATAACTTGGGTGTTAGGCTTAACTCAAAAAGTAATCATATGGAGATAAGTCACTTGCATAATTTGGACTTAAAATCTAAAATGCTTGTTAAACTAGACCGCTATCATAGTGCATTCAATACTTCCAATGATTAAATGGAGTGATCCCTATCATGACACATCCCAAGGCATTCACATTTATTTTTGACAGATTAAAGGTATTATGAATCAAGATGGCACTCAATCCATGTGGTAGTTGGCATGCGTGAGCCATTACTAAATTACTACCACCACCGATCCATCTCAATCATTGAAATCTCTAGATGCAATGAGAAACAGGTTTGAGGCAAGAGGAAAATGACTAGTGATATGGAAATCCCTTCAGGAAGCTCAGGTCCCTTTAAGAAAATTAGGTAAAGCATGACCAAGGACATGATGATCAACATAATTAAGGAGATGAACCTAAACATACTTCAAAAATACTCCTTGGATGATGTGCACCACTATTTTTGGGGAGCAGTAAATGATTTAAAGTTGAGACATTTGTTGAATTTTAGCAATCTACTGGATAAGAAAATAAGGTTCACAGCCAAGAAAGCTTTGAATTTTTGGAATAAGGGTCTTGTCAATGGAATGAAGGATGAGAAGTTATTAAACTGGATGACCATGAATTTATGGCATGCAAAGTTATCAGCAGGGTTGGGTGAGGGTGCTTCGATTGCCTTTGTCAACTTAGTCATCCAATCCATGGAAAGTCCAAGGCAATCCAACCTTAGGTTGGACACATTCAAATTTGCACAAATCATAAGCATCCAAATGGTCTTGTTTTGCACTAGAAACTTATTAATAGTTCATGAGGATGTTGAGCTCTTCAAAAATGTTGTGGACACTAGGATGGATCAATTTTAGGTTCTTATGAAGGCCTTGATAATGGACAACATCACTCAAAGATGCAATATAAGCACTATTTATGATAGGTTGGGTATCTTGGGTGATAAGGACGATTCTAAACTTGTAGGTTATCTAGCAACAATGATCATAGAAGAAGAAGCACATAAAGAAGGACCAATGATGATGGTTTATAGCTCCTTAGAGGATGTCTAGTTTCTCTTACCATGTTCTTGTTCTTTATATGTCTTTCAGATATTATGTCTTTTGGTATTCCAAATAACATGTTCTCTATTTTGATCCAAAGCACTACTGGTCATTGCAACTTCCTACTATATTCCCCTATATCATTGGGGTTTTTGAAAATATTATAATAGATATGCATTGCCCCTTTTCCATAAAAAATAAACAAATAAATTATATATTGTTAATATTATTAATTTATATATAATAATAATAATTTATGTATTGTAATAACATTAAAATCTAGAGTTATAAATATATAATATAAATATCTATATAATAAATTATATACCATTATAATGTATTAGATAATAATAATAATAATAATTTATTATAATAATAAATAGGTAATTATAATTTATTTTTTATAATAATACTTGTAGTTATAAATATATAATATAATTATATATATGGTATAGTCTATATTATTATAATATACAATTTTTATAATTAGTATATACAAATATAGACTTTAGAACATCAATAGCTCATTGCCATGTCAATGGTATTGCAATGATGATTCAAGTTATAAATTGGATGCTGACCCTTACCACAATAAAATCAACTCTCGTAATGTCCTTGTCCACCCTTGACAATAAAAAATGTTCAATCATAATTTTTGAATAAAGTACAACTACAAATTTGTGCTCCTTCACTTTATAAAACCCTACTTTATGAAAACAAAAAATCAAATCCTTATAATATAAATAAAATTATATTTATAATATTAATATATACAATAAATAATATATTATAATCATAGCTAAAAATATTAAATTATATTATATTTAAAAATATTATAATATCATAATATATTAATTATGTATATTATAATATTATTATATATTTTTTAAATTATATATATTATTATACATATTTTTATATTATATATGTGTTTGTACATAAAAATTGAAATGGACTGAATGATCGTAATAATTTGCACTCCCTTACTTTAAAAAAAAATTGTACTTTAAGAAAAAAATATATTACATCCCTTATGCTGTAACATGCACAAAATCGTACTTTAAGAAAAAAATATATTACATCCCTTATGCTGTAACATGCACCTTTGGAGCAACTGTTAGTTATATTTAAATCATTGAATTATTCAATGATGTTGGGATTTGATGACATATTTCAAAACTAGTATCACACCGCAATCATATTTTATAGTTTCTAGGGCTGTTCTACTTTATAACATGGAGAAATGATGATCGTAATGAAACTTTCTCAAATGGCCATTTTCCTTATTGCAATAATCATGTTTTACATTTCCTTGATTTATCATCTTATGATTTTTTTACGTAACAAGGTTTTTTTTTGTCGTACAATAATGATTCATACCTGTCAGTTAGAAAGACAAGGGTTTAAATGCACAATGGTTCATGGAATCTCTTTCGTGCAATAATGCATGCTTGAAAATTATGAAAAACAATATGGTTCATTTAATTTTTTTAATGGTGTTCTTAGTTTAAAAGAAAAGGGCTTGACATTTACATGTTTTTTTATTTTTTATTTTACTGAAATGTAATATAATTCATTCAATTTTTTTACTGTACAACCTGTGAATTGGAAAGAAAATAACTTGAACTACATGGTTCATAGAATTTCTCTTACATGAAATGATACATAAGAAACATTTACCTATCTTATTATTTTATCCTATACTGAAACACAATATAATTCATTTAGTTTCTTTGCCATAAAATAATTCACCGTTGCCAGTTGCCAAAATAAGAAGTTAAAATGCACTTGATGGTGCATGAAATTTTATTGGTTGTAAGAATTCATGCTTGCCAATTGCCATTTACTATGTCAATTTTATTTGCAAAGTTTTCATTATTCTCCTAAAATCCCCTATAATTTATTTTTTTGGCTATTTATTATGACACCTAAAAAAGTGTTAACATAGGTTAGGATCAGATTTGTTGTATGTTTGAGTAGTATAATAAGAGCTACATGGAAGTTAGATTACCTACCTTTTTTTAAGGTATAAGAACCTACCATTGGATCTTACCTTCAAGCTTCAAGATCATGTCACTTGGTGAATGTACGCTTGCCTTGGGGTTCTTAACTTTTTGACTTCTAACTTGAAAGTGTGATAGTTTCATGAAAATGGTGTAGATGTCATTGACGGTCTCACTAATGTCAAATTAAAGCTCTTACCAGTTAACCATTGAGGTTCAAATTGTGATGATCACATGGACTTCATTGACGGTCATGCAAATGTCAATGATGGTTACATGGACATCAAAATAAAACTTGGTAATTAAACCATTAGGTTTTAAATTATGATGGTCATGTGGACATCATTGATAGCCATGTGGAAGTCATTGACGGTGGTGTAGACGTCAAAATAAATCTCATGTTAATTAAAAATTGAGGTTTAAATTGTGATGGTTGTGTGGAAATCAATGATCTTGTGGACATCAAATTTGAGGATCATAATATAGTCATTGTCATTCAAATGAAGGCAAAATCAATGGTTAGTGTGCAATCATAACCTAGGTAGAGCCATGCCATTGGCTACATCTGCTATGTTTCCCATGGTTATGACACATGTCATTATGACATTAGATTAGGTTTCATTGAAAAGTCTAATTCATCTTGCACCATCAGATCAATTTATTTTTAGTAAACACATGTCATTTATCTTGCATAAGGTGCTCAATCTTTAACTTGGGATCAGGGTTTGAGTTTTCAATGTTGATCATGCACCATATGATTATCCCTATATGAATCAATGCACTCCATCATATCTTGATCTGAGGGGTGCACCACCATTGGCTATTCACTGATCTCTCATAGAGAAGGTGATTTTTGTCACCTTCTCCCTAACCTCATGCTAAAATTAAGTCTTCACTTGGCTTGCACCATTTGATCAATGCTGGGTGAGAAAACACGTATCATTGATCTCAGGGACATGCTTGGGATTTAATTCTTTGGTTAGGGCTTGACTTTTTAGCCTGAATTACACACCATTAGATATTATCATTTGAGCAAACTCGCACCATCCGATCATGATCTATGGGGTTGAGTAAGATTGGTTCCTATGCTTAGTCTCCCATTTTGATCTCAATTTTTTGGATTAACTTTGCTTGAATAAATATGGGTCATTGATCCTATAGACAAGGACAATATTTAAGTCAGCTTTGAGAATAATATAAAACTTAAGTAAAGTCTTGGACTAATGTCTTCATTTGTATTAATAAATATGAATAAAGTTTTAAGCTAAAGTATTTATCTAGGTTTAAGAGATATTAAGGTGACCTCATGAATTAAAAGGGACTTGGCATAAAGATTTTGGACCAAGGGTTTGAAACATAGTAAAAAGGACCCCATGAATAATAAAAGATAAGTCAAGGTTTTATCCTAGGGTTTAAGACTTTAGGATAAAGATTTATGACTTGTCTACAATATAAAAAAGGGACCTTGCATTAGTTGGACTATGTTAAGATAAAAGAGAATAAAGGGGCTCGGGACATAAAGGGACCTATCATAGAATTTTTAAACTAAGGCTTGGTTGTGTCAAAAAACATGACTAAGCTTTATTATAAAAATTAAGTTAAGTTCATGGCATAAATAATTATTCTCGCCAAATTTGTTCCCACCAAATTTAAATTTTATTCAAAAGGGACGTAGGTTAATTTGAATTAGGGTTTTAACATGACTTAAGATAGACCAAAGGCTAATAAAAGATTAGTTAATATTGTAACACAAAACCCTAAGCATGTTCATTCACAAATGAGCTCCATTAAAATTGTAACCTAAACCATAGATATCTAATGTTAGCACTTTTAGATAAGATCAAACCATATCCTTGAACAAATAAGTCATCAAGACCATAGTTTAGATGACCTTCAAATAAATATGATGTGCAAACATGCTAATGACACTTTGATCAAGTGAAATTTTAGTTTTAAGGTACAAATTTGTACAATATAATATTATTCTAGAACAGGAAAAATTGGTCATATTATTATAAGATGTTATATTATATATTTTAATATATATTATTATCATAATATTTTATAATATTTTTATTGTAATATATATATATATATATATATGATATGATATGATATGATATGTTTGAAACTAAATATTTAATAATATTATTATACTATAATGGCATAATATAATATATTTTAATATATAATATAGTATATTATAATATTTAAATATAAATTTTAATATTAAATTAAATTATTCTAATTGATAATACTATTAATATTAATAATATTACTGAATTAGTTGCTTACTATTTTGTGCTTGTCTAATGGAAGAGCTTAGATGAAGTAATATATTCTATGGAAAATATTTTATTTCAGTTGAAAAAGATTAGATACATGTTATTGACATGTTTATTTCCATTATTTTAGCCTTTTTTTCTCATACTCAAATAAATAACTGAATAAAGACTCATACAAGAAAGATGTAGCTAATTTGAGTCAGGCACATATCCCTAAAATAAATGGATTTCTTGCATGTAATAAAGTAAAACATAAACAATTTTTTTTATCCTTTTGGAGGGTTCAATCTAGTCTATGATCATGGACATACATTGGTACTTGGTCATGCATTTCCAAGAATAGCTCGACCTCTATAAATAGTCAAAATCTTTATTCTAGATCCTTTTAATTCATGAGGTCACTTTAATATGTCTAGAACTTAGCTTAACACTATAGCCTAAAGCTTTATTCATATTTATTAATACAAATGAAAACATTGGTCCAAGACTTTAGCTTAAGTTTTATATTTGTTGTAACCAACATCCCTCATCTTTCCATAAGAAATGAGGACCCACCTTTTTTCAGATTATAGTCTTGACTTTGAGCCCCTCTTCTATGTGTTTTTGCAAAATTATGGGAAAAGACTGAGTATTGGCCTTTCATACTTTAGAAAGATGGAATTGGTACTGTGTTTTCATAGACTATCCTTATAATTATTTTGGACTTATTCTATTGGGTATTTTATCTAGTATCTCTTTCAAACTTTTTATCATGGGCACTTTGCCCTTTTAACTAGACCCTTCAAATTTTTTGTAGTTGCCCTTCAGCATTTTTTGCAACCTTTTTCCCACCAGAATTGCCCTTTGACACTTTTTGTAATGACCCTTTACAATTTTTTCCATGGGCATTTTTCCTGATGAACATACCCTTTAGAATTTTTGCTACGAGTATTTTGCCTGATGAAATAGGTCTTCAGGATAATTTCCTGGGACATTTTGTCTGAAACAATTCCTTGAAAATATACATATTACACATAATTTTATCGATACATTTTCCCCACAAAAATCTTGCTTATATACTTTCACTAATATAATTTCCCTTTGGCCCTTTTGAACCTACCCCTTAGGCTTTGTGCAACTTACCCTTCGGGACTTCTATCCTAGACATTTGCCCTACGAAGTAGACCATTCAGACCTGATGTACTTACCCTTTAAATTTTTTTTCAAAGGATAATTATTTTGAAATTTGTGTTTTGGATATTTTGTCCAACTAAATTAGGGTCTTTAGAACATTTTCCCTAGATAAAAGCCCCAAAATAATACCCTGCTTCCAAAAGGCCATAATAAGGGTCAAATCAGAGAGACCCCTAGGTAGATCCAAAAGGAAAAAATTGAGTCCTAGGTAGGTAAATATATAAAGTTGACATAATTAGGTCTTCAACACATTTGTTTCATACATTTTATCTGATGAAGTAAACCCTTCAAAAATTTTATCATGGGTACTTTTCCTTACAAAGTAGACCCTTCAAAATTTTTACAGTTGCCCTTCAGCCTTTTTTGTAGCCTTTTTCCCACTAGAATTTCCCTTTGGCATTTTTTGAAATGACCCTTCAAACTTTTTGCCATGGGCATTTTGCCCGATGAAATAGGTCTTCAGGATAATTGCCTCAGACATTTTATCCAAAACAATTCCCCAATGATATACATATTGTGCATAATTTGCTTGATATATTTTCCCCACAAAAATCTTGTTGATACACTTTCATAGATAAAATTTCCCTTTGACCCTTTTGAACCTACCCTTTGGGCTTTTTGCAACCTACCCTTCTGAACTTCTATCCTAGACATTTGCCCTATGAAGTAGACCCTATGAATAGAGTTAGTAAGGCAGATTCAAGAATAATATAAAACTTAAGTAAAATCTTAGACTAATTTTTTCATTCATATTAATATATATGAATAAATTTTGAAGCTAAGTCTTTATTTAGGTTTAAGATATATTAAGGTGACCTCATGAATTAAAAGGGACTTGACATAAAGATTTTGGACCAAGGGTTGGAAACATAGTAAAAAGGACCACACAAATAATAAAAGATAAGTGATAAGGTTTTAAAGAGAACAAAGGGGTTTGGGATGTAAAAGGACCCAAGATAGAGTTTTTAGACTAAGGCTTGGTTGTGTTAAAAAACACAACTAAGTCTTAGTATAAAAATTAAGTCTAGTTTATGGCATAAATAATTGTTCATGCAAAATTTGTTCCCACCAAATTTAAATTTGATTTAAAAGGGACTTAGGTTAATTGGAATTAGGGTTTTAACATGAACTAAGATAGACCAAAGGATAATAAAATATCAGTTTAACATTGAGGCATAAAACCCTAAGCATGCTGATTCCCAAATGAGCTCCATTAAATCTATAACCTAAAAGATAGATATCCAATGTTATCACTTTTAGATAAGATCAAACTAGAGTTATGAACAAATAAGTCAACCAGACTATGGTGTGGATGATCTTCAAATAAAGATGATGTGAAAACATGCTAATGACACTCTGATCAAGTCAATTTTCAGTTTTAAGGTACAAATTTGCACGATATTATTACTATTAATATTATTCTAGAATGGAAAAAATTGATCATATTATTTTAAGATGTTATATTATACATTTTTATATTATATTATATATTATTATATGGTATTAATATATATTATTATAATGATATTCAAATGATATAAATGCATTCAAGTGGAGATAGTGACTATGTGAAAACCAATAAAGGAGATTGGTTTTCAATCTATAGTATATCCATGTTCAAGATTTGCACTGAAGGGCATGCCAAGGTATAAATATAATAGTCAAATCAACTAGGGACATACATCCACTTGCAATAGATATAAACATGGCTCTGTTAGGTCTAGAACTTAGACTAGAGTTCTTGGACTAAGTTTTTTTGTGTTTATTTGTAAATTTAGTTGTCTTTTTTTTATAGGATTTAATGAAATTAAATTCTAATAGGGAAAAAGTAATTACATTATATGATTTATATGATTTTTTTTCAAGGTAATATATTTGTGAAGATTAAAAAATAACAGCTCATTGTAATTACAAATTTATGTATAAAATTATTGCAACTATTAATATCATTTTCAAAATGCATTGTCTTTTGGTAGAACAACATTATGTAAAGTGAAAGACTGTAATTTGATACTTGTATCTCACTCAAAAAACATGATTGTTGTCACCATATCTTTTTTTCGTAGACAAACTATTACAAAATAATAATGCAATATTTATTTTAAATATCTAAATTCTAATAATATTTAGTATACTCATATTATTTTAGTATTGTGAGATATTGTATCATATTCTCTATAGTGTTATATGATATTAATTTGTGATTAGTATCTTATTATAATATTAATGTATTATATTATTATCATGATATTATGTTGTATGTTATGGATATGTTATTATTTTAATGTTATATTAGTAATTTTCAAAATTTAATTTTTTTCACATTGAAAAAGAAAGAAACATCAGTTGTTTTTAACATGGTTATTCATAGGTGCCCTTTGTGCATAGAACACATGTAAAGCCTATTGGATGGAGAGCTGATTGTTTTAAATATTATTGCTATTAATATTATTCTAGAATAGAAAAAATTGAGCATATTATTATAACATGTTATATTATATTATATATTGTTATATGGTATTAATACATATTATTATCGTAATATTGTATTATATTTTTATTGTAATCTATATTAATGTATATATGATATGTTTGAAACTTAATATTTAATAATATTATTATACTATAATAGCATAATATAGTATATTTTAATATATAATATACTGTAAAAATAAATTCTAATATCAAATGAAATTGTTCTAATTGATAATATACTAGTAATATTAATAATACTACCAAAATATGATTGTGTGTTATTATTATATAAATAAAAATGTGAAGTATAATAATAAGATACATTGTCATAATAATGTAATTAATAATATAATATATAATATTCTTAGATAATTCAGTAAATGATAAAAGACCTAACGTATCAAATAATATTGCTAACAAATTCAAAATAAACTATAAATTATTTAAAAAATGCCTTTGACTCAAAAAATAATTCTATTGACCAATTATTAGAATATCAAAAATATGTATCAAAAAACACTTTAAAAATGACTATTGACTATTTAAAATGGCAAAATATCTATGGTTCATGTTCATTTATACCAAAGGAGGTCAACGTCATGAGAAAGGTCAATAGGTCAATGGAGCTCAAAATAAGCACGTGATTGACAAGTGTCCTAACTTGATATGCCCAAAATAAAAACTAAGGGCCAATAAACAAGATCGACTGTAGGACATTTCAAGGACAATCCAGGTGAACCAAAATTGATATTGTAGTTTTAAATGTTTACATTAGATCTCTACGAAGGCAAAATAGGTGTTTTGGACCCAATACAAATCAAAGGTCGGTAGATTATTATCAAAATTAAATGAGGTATCTAGCTAACCTTCATTCATATAAAGACTAGGAAAACTATAAATATGATTGTTTTTCATGTATAGTAGACCTATATATTTCAAAGTAAGGGTAGATATTCATAGTTGTGATTATAAGCAGGTCTTCATTATGTCTGAGCAATTCAAGGTTGTAGAAAAGTTTGCATATGCCTCAATAGATCATTGAAGCTTTCAAGGACCAAGAAAAATCTCATAGCATAAACCAATAAATTAATTGGTTTTCAATCTATAGTAGATATATGCTCAATATTTGTAGTAAAGAATATGCATATGTATTTATGGATTTATTAGATGCATAAGTATGAGAGTTCTCAAATATTCTATTTATTTTATCTATGACAAAGTATGCACTTTTTTTTCTTTGTTATATACTTAACAAAGTAAAAATTACATTTTTTATTGTTATAGCAACAAACATTTGCATAAGTTAACTGAAATAGGTAATTTTTCTAATTCATATACATGTATTGACATAATTTAGTGAAAGAGATCTAATTTAAATATTTTAGCATAGAAAATGTTTGTGAAAATATTTAGAATTAGTTAAAATCAAGTTATAAGTTAAAATCAAGCTAATTTTCATTAAATATAGTTTCCTATGTAGAATTGTCTTTTTCTTTTAGCTTCTTTATTCATTTGTCAACTGTATTGGTTTCATTTTATCTCTATTTACATTTTCTTGTTGTTACATATGCCAAATTCTTATTGTATTTTTGCCTTCAAAATTTCCATGCTGGACCCTATAGAACACGGTGACAGTTAATAGTGACTAAAAACTATGCAATAATTTTGCACTATACCATGTCATAGTCAAAGCAGTAAATCATGATAATATGTTTTTTTTAAACACCATTTTTTCTCAATATATAAAACTATTAGGTTTTTTTATAATGTTAGAGTCATTTTTTTATTGGATTAGTATATAGAGTTATACATACTTGTTCTCAAAAAGATGGGGGGGGCATGGTGTGGCTTGATGGTGCATGACTGCTAGCCTATAAAATTAAGTAGCCTGTTGTAATTTGATTTTTTTAGTATCACTATTTGGAGAGGTTCAAATATAAATTTATTAAAATGTGTATATTTTTTATAATTTAATTGGTTCTATTTTGAAAATATTATAATCTGAACAATTTCTATACTTTTTGCTTCAGTTGATATAATGATATGCTCAATGACATTGTTCTTGTCCATTGTGAAACCACCTTGCATTGTCAATCTTGATAAAAGCTCAACTATGATTTATTTGTTAGCCATGTATTCAACATGTGTCATTTGTCTAATTGAAGGGAGAAATTGGTTAATGACATTGTCTTTGGCAATGCATTGTATGTTGTGATTGTTGGTAGTCTTTATATTGCATAGAAGCCAATGGGAATATAAATATTCACATTCACTTGTGCAGTTCTAACAATATGTTTTTATTTCATGGGCAAGATTGAAGCATTATATTACAATATTGAAAATTTTGAATATAGGCTCAAAGGGGATAGAATATGCTTGGATAATTATCAAAGTACCATGTACCTTTTTTTGAAACCAAAAAGGATAAAATGTTATGCTACTTTTCTTTTGAAATGGAATAAAAAACTAGACAAATTCACATTTTGAATTTACCTCAATAGTTATATTTACTAAAATTTGCAAGCATTATAGGGATATTTTGGCATGTACAAAGGTGATGACTGTTGATTGGGTGCTATACAAGTTCATATCTTTTACATCAGCTCATTTTGCAAGGTTATTGAAAAGATAAATTCCATGTTCCTTTCTTCATATCTTGTTTTTACTTTTATTGTATTCAGCTTTGAGTTTATGGAAGAGGTAGACCTAAAAAATGTCAATGAAAATAGAGAATTAGTCATTTGATACCAACATGTATTAAATTTTCTTGGCATAAAAAGAATTACAATAAATGTAATTGAATTTACTTTGGCTTTGTCACTATGTAAGTTTCCAACTGTTATTTCCACAATAAACTGATTGCTAACTTTTGTTGTGGATGTACAAAGAGCCATTACAGTGTTGGTTGCACATTAGTCTTTGTTGGACACAAGTTTTTGAATTATTGAATTGGGGATGAACATACACTTTTGACAAACTGGGTCTATGAGTTCTATTGCAATAGTCTTAATTTATATTAAAATAAAATCATAGTCACCATGATCATAAGTACTTTTTGGAGCTATATAAAAGTTTTTAATATATATGTCTTTATGTGGTAAGAGTTTTTCTTCATAGATATGGATTAGCGAATTTGATATATTGAGGGTTATTGCCATCTCTCCTTTATTTTCTATTAAATCAACTCGCAAAAGTTCTCTTATTTTTTGTTTGTCAAGTATTGTTCTATATGTCACAAGGACATCACCTTCAAATATTTCTCCACATTTGTGGTTGTTGATATCATCAATTATGAATTTTATATGGATTGAGTTTATTAGTCTGCATTTTTTTAACAATTATTATCATTCTCTAAATAATAGTAGAATTTAAGAATTAGAAAATTTGAAACTGCATACCTTTTGACTTGTCCTTGTGATTCTATTTCTATATGTTCCATTTTGATATTTTTCTCCATTTTTGCTGACTTCAATGACCAATAAAAATAATTAGAAATAAACTTAATTTTCTTCCTGCAATGCAATTGTATATTTCAATTTACAAAATGCATATAACAAAAATAAAAATAACAATTGATTTAAAAATAATAATTATTACATACATTTTATTTTGATATTTACTTTCCAATTTGGTTGTATTCATTTTGCATTTGTAAGATTTGAAATTTGATTTCTAAAATAGAGACATATAATTCCTTGTTTATTTTTCAATATGAAAAATAAGTAAAATTGGATTGTGGTCAATCCAATATGCATGGAAGAGATTATAATCTATTTTTCTTCGATCAATATTTGTCTAGTAATGGTCTATGACTGTTCTTGCATTTATAGTTGGCATATTTGATATAAGAAACAAATTGTGGTTTTCCATACATTGACATAGTTGGCATTGGGAACTTTTGTTTTAGATCATGTCAATATTGAAGTTACCAATTAAAATTATATTCATATTGTCATTTATAGTTTAAGTGACATTTTCTATGAATGTTAATAGATCTATAAGAGGAGCTTTTGGTGTTAAGTAGATATTTGATATGCAGAGGTATATGTTTGAATAGATAATGCTAATTGAATTGTCTCTAGATTTGGTGTAATAATGTTTCAATGGTTTGATTTAAAATTCCTTTCTTACAACATGTCATGATACTATGAATATTCATTGTACTGAAGCACTCAAATTTATTTATTAGAATTGCTTTATTTGGTGCTGTATTTGTTTGAGTTTCTTGTAAGCATAATACATGTGCAACCATGAGTTGATTATCACGTGTTATGTTTTATATGTATAATTAGAAGCTACTTGTGTTCAAAGAAAATATAGTGAAATATTTTAAGGGTTTGTATGTAAAGTCACATAAGAATTTCCATTGTGAAAATTGTTGAAGTCTTTGCATTTCTCCTTATACTTCATCAGATACTGAAATTTTTTGTCTCTAATTTGTTTATAAGGTAAAAATGTTCCATGATTTTGACTTAGGATAGTGCAGTGTAGACAAGGCTATGGCAGTTCACTTGATGATGATCAAAAGCTAACATGTTATTTGAATAGGAAATTGTTTGTGTATAAGTATTTTGTTATTTATGCTTTTTTTATAAAAAAATTCTTTCTATATGATTCCATTGTTTGTCAATGTGTTCATTGTACAATTGTTTCATTTTTTGTCTTTGAAATTTGAAAACATTTAAATCATAGAATTTTACCCATAGAATATTACTAATATCATTTGTGTAATGTTTGAAAATACAATCTGCACTATTGACTAAGCCATCAACTATGTTATAGTTTTTGCCAATTAGTTCTACTAGAATTTGTTTTTTAAAGATTATTTTATTTGGCAATATGGGTTTTTTACTATCTGCAAATTCTTTATCAATTGCATTGGGTTGGATATGGTTAATTTCATTTAGCACATATGTTTATCCTTGCAAAATAGTAGGCATTTTCTCATTGTGAAGTTGAAAATCTTTGTTTCTATGAAACAAATATGGAAACATTGGATCAACTGGAGAAGGTCTATAGTAATGGTGATTTAAGTATTTGATGTTATTTTTTGTTTGCTTACATGTTCTTATATGATTTAAGATTGAAATAAATTTACCATCTCATTGTCTCATAACCTCTTCTAGTTCAAAGTATTTTACATTATTGGTCCAAAATGCATATGGTATTATTTCACCATGTACTTTTGAATTTTTAAATATCCAATTATCTTGGATAGTTTTTTTTTGGTAAAAGTCACCATAAAAAAATATGTTTATTTTTCCAAAAGGAAATTTAGGTGTATACATAGTTTGACGAAGCCTCTTGTCTATGTTACAAAGTATATGGGTTCATATTACAGATATGTCATCAATAAGAATTATGCACAATTGTTCATATCTTTTAGTCATTGTATCCAAAGTATTTGACCAATGAAAACATTGTAGACATTCTATGGGGTAATTAGAAAATAGAGTGGGCAGTTGCACCATTTGCATTGTATGTAGCTTTGCTAGTAAATGCAACAATAATACCTTTTGGTTTAAGTGGATCAATATCAAGTTGTTTATTTTAAAAGTGACATATTTCTTGGTATATTAATTTTGTTGTATGCATTTTTTTTGTTCGTACTCCACTTGTTAAGAAGTCATTTGAAGTTAATATTTTCTTCATTATGATATCTTTTACAATATGTTGTTGATGATGATTTAATTATTTTTGTGAGTTGAAATAGTCTTCTTTGCTTATGAGGAATGGTTGTTTGCTTATTTCAAGCATGTATCTTCTTTTGGTATCTATTATTTTTTTATTTGTGATATGTTTTATGTTAGCATTGATATCATATTTTTCAATCATCACAAAGCATTTTTCAAGTTCATTTTCATTGTTGATGTCAAATATTGTATTTTGTTTTCCTTGGAAATCTACAATGGCAATGTCAATGTTTCCCCATTTTAATTGTAATTGTGCATTGAAATTACACTCAATATTTTATATGTTTTCTTTATACATAGCATAATCTA
This sequence comes from Torreya grandis, assembly GCA_037957365.1. Classification (NCBI taxonomy): domain Eukaryota; kingdom Viridiplantae; phylum Streptophyta; class Pinopsida; order Cupressales; family Taxaceae; genus Torreya; species Torreya grandis. The sequence goes on along the minus strand of JARHVA010000282.1, from coordinate 3,937,277 downwards.
ATGACCACATTTGAAAATTTTGATTCAATGACTCTTCAGGTTCTTGATATGCTATAAATAACATTATTTTTTTCTCTATAATAGTTTTCAAAATCCATATGTTCATTGTATCTGACATAGTGTATTATTTGTGCTTTTTTCATCTTTTGATATTTTAAAATGTTCCTATATAGTATGCTACATATTTTTCTAGAAATATATGCTCTAAATATTCCAGAATTCCATTGGATTTGTTAGTGATAGAATCATACATTATGTTTTCAAAATCATTGTGTTCTTATGCTAATATTTTTGGGATTTTAAAAATGCATGTTCTATTTGATAATGGTTATGTGTTTATAAAGGTTATTTTTCTTGAAGCATAATGCAGTGGTAAAGATAGGACAATGTGTACATCCTGATGACTAGACATTTGTTGATAATTAAAGAGAGTGTTACCAAGTTTTCATATGAATTCAATTTTTTTTCATTTTTTTATAGTTCATCACGTACTTTGAAAAAAACACTTGCCAGTGTTTGATTTAGATTAGTCATGTATGATGTGAAATATGTTACTACATAATATGCATCAAGAATAAATTGTGTATCTGTGTTTGCATACCAAAGGTTGGGAACATGAATTGCAAAAGCATTTATCCACATGTCCATTGGTTCTCTTTTTAACATTATAATAGGATGGGCAATTACCAATTACAATAATGTCAAATATCTCTCGTTAGTCAAATTTTTGTTTGTTAAAAATATTTCAAATGTTATGCTTATGTCATATTTTCTATTTTGAAGTTCTTTCAAAAGAGATTTGGCACAATTTTTAGTTTCATCATCATTATTTTCTAAAGGTTGTAGTATAATTGTCCTATCCATTGGAGGCAACAAAAAATTAAATCTACAATATGATTTTTTTATATTTTTTACAAGTGTGTGTATGATGATGTGTTTTCATTTTTATTAAATTATCATCAAGCAGTCACGAATTACAAGACACATACTTGTCAATGAATTTTTCAATCTCCACATTTTCACAATGGCCATATTTAGGGGCATCATGTATTCAAAGCATAAAATGAACATGTTCATTTCCTCTATTTTGGAATTCTATGACAAAGAAGTAGTATGCAATTTGGCCAAATAATTTCTTATTTTACATCATTTTTTTGAATGCATTTACCCCATGATTGAAATAATGACTACAAACTATTGGGTTTATTCTTATTATTGCATCAATACAATTTTAAAATATGTGTTCATTATGCTGTAGTGGCTTTTTTTTCATTATATTTGCTAATGATTTTCATAATGGCCTCCAAAATTGTTCACCACTTGTTAAAGTAATAAAAAAGTAGTCGGTCCTATTTCTCTTATCATTGCAAAGATAGTTTTATTTGTATTTTCCAAATAGTTAGGCAATATTAGAATGCTTTTTAGAGATTCAAAATCTATTAGATATTTTAACGTTTTTCTATGTTTGATTTGATCTTAACATCTTTTGCACAATTTTTTCCCTTTCAATTCATATTTTTGTATATATATATATGCACACCTACAAACTTATTGTATGATAATTTTAATTGCTTTGAAAAAAGGTTTGTAATATGAGTTACAATATCATTGTTTTCATTTAAAATTTCCCGTTTTGTTATTTTTTGGTATGAATATGTTTTTGTAATATTATCAGGTTGATTGTAGTCATAATATAAAGTTGGGAAGTTCATTTCTTATGAAAATTTGTCTTGGAAAATAACTAATGGTTTTAAGCCTTCAGATGGTGTAATTTATATCATTTTTGTTTCTAAACCTTTTATTGAATGTGCAGTTTCAAATCCATATATAACTGATTCTATGATTAGCTATGTGTCATTTTCAATTTCATTGTTGTCAATGTCTTCTACATTATCAATGTCCTTTGTTGATTGTCTAATTTCATTTTCAAGTGTGGCTTACTAGTCTTTTTCAATTGTAACTCTTTCTTGCATGTACAATGGATTTTTGAATAGCTCAACCAATACATCCGTCACATATGTTGGCCTGATGTTCCCTCTTACATATCCATTTGCATATTCTAATCTATGCTTTATTTTAATTACAATTGTTTGAACTTCATTTATAGGTTTTTGAGGCAATGCCTTTTGAATACGATTAAAGTCAACAGACACATTTATAATTGTTCCAAGAAATTCTATTTATGTTTTTCTATATCCAAGTTGTCTTATTTGTGAAAAAGTGATGCACATAAAAACTAATCTTTCTTCTAGTGAGCTTAGTTTTTGAATTGCCTCTATTAGTATGTTTCTTCTTATTCAAAAAGGACAAGCGAACATAGGCATATTTTCATTTTCAATTGAGTTTCTACATAGTTTACATAGTATTTGTCCTATCTTCTTTTGTTCAAATTCAAAATCAATAGTAATTGAAGACCAAATGTTAGTGATATCCTTGCTAATGTTAACTATGTCTTTTATAAAGTGTAAACATTCACAAAATGAATAAGTAATAGTAGAGATATATTTAATTTTTGATGAGTATATTCTAATTGATTTTTCCATATTTTCATTTTAAATTTACATTGCATGTTCATTATTATTTTTTAATGCAATGATATATGTTTTTTTGTATCACATTTCAATGTCATTTATTTTTCATTCACATGTTTTCTTTTTCATATTTCTATAACCATTAGAACTTTATCAATGTCTATTTCAATAATTTTGTCATTATCTTATTTTACAATATTTGCCATTATTTTTTTAGATAGATAAAAGTTTTTGACCAAAACTTTAACCAGTTCTAGAGCACAAACTGAGGGTCTAATCGTCATAAAAAAAACAACTAAAAAAATGTAAGCACTTAGAACTACAAAAATGTTAAGTTGAGTACCAGAAAGAACATGGATACTAATCACAAGCAAAGACAAATAAGGACAAAGAAACAAACTATAAAATTGAAAGATAAGAAAATAAAGAAGGGGTAAGAGAAAAATTACTTAGAAAAAAATTTAGATACTGAAACAAAGAGCTTAGCCTTTAGCTACCAACAAACACCTACTTTTGCTAAAAAATAAAGATTCCATAGTTCATTACATGCCTCCATAAATGGAGTTCAAGGCCTCAAGCTATAGCCTTTTTGCTTCCATTTTCTACCCCTTTTTCTTTTGTGCCATAGTTAGGGGTCTTCAAAACACTAGGATGCTTTGAAATGGACAGAACCACTCTGTTGGCTAGCTCTTCTTCCAAACCATCCCCATCCTCTTTCCCATCTCAACAATCTCAAAAGATTTTGCTTTCTGTTGAGAAAAATCTATTTTAGGAGGGAGATTAGTAACATGCTTTGGCAAAGATTCCTCAACAACCCTTTCCCTAAAGGGATAAGAGGGTTGCCCTATTTCCATTTCAATCTATGTTATTGCTATCATCAAAACCTCCTTCTTTTAAGACCTATTGAAAGACTATTGTAGGTAGGAGATCACTAAGAAGATGCATTCTATGAACCAAACCCTGATTCAGGAAACCAATCTTTTTGACCCATTTCTATAATAAAATTTAATGAGATATTTAAAAAAAATTCATGGGGCACAAAGTAATCTTGTGATCAACTTGATTGTATTTGAAGCATCTAAAAAGAGACCTTCAAAAATAATGAATTGAGTCCACACACCAAAGGAGGAAGAAATATGAATATAATGGTGCAAAGGTTTAGCTAAATCCACCAACACACACACCCTGACATAATTCAAATTATCCCCAATAGAATCATCAATTTTGACAAAAACTCCCAGCTTGCTAACCAGTTTCTTAAAAATATCAACATCCTACAAGACCAAGGGGAGGTTATAAAATCTAACCCAAATGGGATCTTGAGAGATCACCAAAGTGGTTGGGTTAAAAAAAGCATTCGGATTGAGTGGTCTTATTATTTTCTTACTTGACATTAATGAAATGAGTTAAACTATTTTTAGGAAAATTAGTAGATTGAAATTTTTGAACAAATGAATTAACTAAGTATTCCAAGCTATAAATGGAGTTATAATCTAGTTTATTGTACCAATATAAAATATTAAAAGACAATGTTTCATCAATTGGTTTGGTAATAGTAAACATGTTGAGTTTAATCCAATATTTATAGGGATTACCAAATACCTTCAACTATAAATCAAGATCATTGGATCCATTATAGGTGATTGTAGGAATGAGACACCTATATCATTTTTTTTAATTTTAGGGGATACATATTAATTTTGTAGATGTTTGATGATTTTATTGTGAAGTGGTAATTATGGAATGAGATTCCCATAAGTGTATCTAAGTGGGGTGGGGGATTTAGATTTTGCACTCCCATTGAAGCTGTTGAGGTCAAATTTACCTTTGAAAATTTTGGTTTTACATTTGCATCATTTGAGTGATATTATTATCTTTAATGTTATCCATTTTTATTATTTATTATAATATGGTTTGATTATGATCAAAAGTGTTCTAGTTAAAATTGGAAGCTTGAGTAGCCTGTTGGGATGCACTACACATAGCATTGATATCAGTGCTGATGTGCAAACTTTGAGTAGGACTATCAAAGGATAAACCTTCCATGTTTATATAAATATTAGGCATGGTAGATAAGGAAGGACATTATAAACTCACAAATATATTTACCATAAGTCATGTAGAAAAATTATGAATAGGGTAAGGGATACATTACACATGGGGTGCCATCATGAGATGATAGACAAGCACACGGTCCTTTCTATTATCCTTAGGATATTTATGGAGAATCATTAATTTTTTATAATTTATGTCAAATTTATATTTTTCCTCATGGCCTTGGAGTATGTGACCTCATCTAGTGATTTTAGGATTGTTATATGGCTAATAGATTTTAGACCTAGTGGAAGCCACATGACAATTTCTTAGAAATTAGTCTCAAGTCATGGAAAAATTATAAGGCATGTAAATTTTTTTATAGACTTAAATGGGACTTATTATTTCCAAAACATTATGATTTTTACAATATCTTTGAAAATCTATGCAGGTCTTTTCTTTGGATTGGGCCAAAATAAGTTCCATAGTTTAAGTAAAAGGATCAATTATTTTGAACTAGCTAATGTATTGAATTATACATGAATGTTAAAAACAATTTTTATTAGCTTTGTCAATATAGTATGATCACATAAAACAAATATATCAAGTTGGTCAATACAGTTGATAGGAAGGTGGTAGAATTAAATTATATTGGGCTGGCCAATGTAGATGGGAAGGTAAATATATCAAGTTGGATAATATAATTGGGAAGACACACAAAACTATATTGAGATAGTGATTCAATTGGAAATACACATAGAAATATATCGAGCTAGCTGATGTAATATTCACACAACACAAATCTATATTGAGCGAATTGATATAATTTAAAAATCAAACAAGTTAAGAATTTGACCAAGTAACGATAAGATCAAAGTAGGGAGATAAAACTAAGCAGGGCATGTTTTAATTTTAGGATTTCATATAAATTGACCCTAGGCATAAATATTAAACACAACCTAAATGGAGCTATCTACATAATATTGCACCATCCCATAGCTATATTATCCCACCTCTAAGGTACATTGAGAGTAACAAGGTACATTAAATGTAACTTCCTGAGGTTAACCACTTATCAGTGCACTACAAAATGTAACATCTAAGAGGATTCCTAAATGATGAAAAACAAAACCCTATAAATTTTTGATATATCTATAGATACATGGAAAATAAATTATGTATATAGTTTTATTTAATGGATTGAATATTAGGGTAGTATCCTTCACACCACAACTCAAGTAAAACTGATGATCACTTGGCCTTAAATGAAAACTCCTTTTTGGTTAAAATTTTAAGAAATTTTTTTCAAGAAGATATTAAAAATAAAGATGAAAATGATTCAAATTGAAAGTGAAATTTATAATAAGCAATGAATTTAATAAATAATCATAATGGTATTGGGTTGGTTGATATAGTCAAAAGTAAACACTAATAAAAAATAATTGTATCAGACTAGCTGATATAGTTTAAAACACATAAAACTATATTAGGCTAGCTAATATAGTTTATAAAGAGAATAATGTTACTATTTTGATTGATAAAATAAGCATACTAACAATAAATGGTGTTGAGATGGCTGATATAGTTATTATGACTTGTGAATGGTAATGATTTTGTTGATAAAATAGAAAAGAAACACACATTATGATTTTTTAAAAGAGAAACAATGAAATTGATCTAAGAAAATGTGGAATATGGTTTACATCAATTTCACCAAAATGTGTGTACAGGCTAGGATGACCTAAAACTATTCTCTTTCTCTTAATAAACTATGACTCAAATAAGGTCAATAAAAAATATCATGTGTATACATAAATTATTAGCTAAGGACCAATGATATTTGTACATCTAGTAAAGGCTATTTTATAACTCAAATGTCAAGAGGAAAGGGTTCCAAATTTTAAGCTTATGATATAAGGATGTATCTCTCACTAAATCTCAACAAAGGTAAATGATTATAGCTATGATTTTAAATATGCAAGTAAAGTAAAATTATGGGTAAGTGGTTGTAAATAAGGTAAGCTACAATGGTAAAAAAAAAGGGGGTCTATGTAATCTAAAGTGATAAATGGAAATCTTAAGTAGCCCTATATTTACCAAATTATTCAGCATAAGAAATATCCTAAGAAAATATACTTATATACATCCACAAACCAATAAAAAAATATAATATACCAAGTGAATAAAAGAGTGTAGGGATAGATATACTTACCTTGGGATGGACCATTGATGCTTCAATCTCCCTCTTTGTCTCAAGTAGAGATTCATGAGAGATATTGTAGGTTGAAAACATCAAATGGTTAAATGAAGACTTAGATATCCTAAGTTAGTAACTCTTAATGAACTCTCCTATTTATATTAAATGAAACCACAAGATAAGACCTCCAAGATAAGGTTCAAAACTATTTTCATTGACTAAAATGCATCAGCATTGGTAAGATATTTCATATCTTGGCCTTGTTTAATTTTTTTTTTAATTAATTAAAAGTATAAGGTTATACATCACTATAAAATAAACTAAGTGTGTGTGTGTGTAATCCAATTGTAACCATAACATGTTAATAAGAGTGCAAAAAGATTACCTTTCAAATAAATTCTAATAAAAATTCAACATAAAAATAAAACATAACAGCTAGGATTTTGAATCTAAAAAATTGCATACCATTTCAACACATTTATTATTTCAATCTATACCTTCCATCAAACTTTTTTTGTTACTCAATGCATAGTGAATATGATCAATAGGGAAAAGTATGTGAACAAATTACTAAACTTAGTATATACTTACATACATATCATTACAAGATCTATGGTTTGCATAATTCATTCCCACTTTGTAATTTAAATTTTTAATAATTTATTCAATCATTAAAGTGCATGTTACAACCATTGTATATTTTTAATATATTTTGTGTCTTCAAAATCATAGCACGCCCATCAATGAATAAATCTATGCAAACCATCACTAGACATATTTATTTTATACAATCAATTTTAACCACAATTCCCTTTTAAAGTTAGCACTTTTAGGCATACTATTTGTGCCCATTAATTTGGTTTTAGAAATAAAATATTATAAATAACATTTATTAAGTTATGTAACATCAATATTGTAGCACACCCATATATGTTAAAATAAATAATTTACATTTATTACGTAATAAACTTTTATTATTTAGTATTCACATCCTTCTCTATGTAATTTTTACCTTATCACAATAAAAACCTAAAATGAGCAAACATGAAGGGAATTTTGGACATTAAATTATATGTTCACTATTTTACATGAGATGCTACAAATTTAAATTTTTATGTGTAGAGGCATTTTGGAGTGATAGATCCCAAAGGTGGAAGATAAGGGTTTTATGGAATGAAGTTAGCAATGAAAATGGATCTAGAGGAAGATCAGGTGGAGGAGGATAATTTTTTTTCATCTACACTTACAATTGGAGAATTAAAAAAGAGTGTAGAGTAAAGTAGGGTAAAAAGGATTGAGGTGAACAAGGGTTTGTATCAATAATTTCAGCACATAGTAGTCTAATCTACTCTGTAAAAAAAGAAATATGAAACCAAAAGTAATAACATAAAAATTACCCTAGACCTCCCATAAAAAAATATACCGATAGCATTACTAAGAAGAATATAGTTGTGGCCAAATGGTACATATAAAACCATTACAAAGTTCAGTTTGAACAAGTGCAATAAAAGGTACAACATTGTGTCCCCTCTTATTTATACTTTTTTGGTATCTTTATTAAATGGATAAGTATTAATACATATTATTAATGTCCTTCCCAATTCCTCACTTCTTAATGTTTTTATTTAGTTTCTCTTAGATTATCAAAAAAGGGCTAAATTTGACAATTGTTTAAACATTTTTTAACTTTTTAATTGTAAAATATAGTAGATTTTTTTTAATGTATTCATGAAAAGGGAAATTTGGGTGGATTATAAAATTTTATATTGGATTATAATCATATATATGAAAATATATATTTAATATCTTCATATTTTGTTTTCAAGTATGAAATGACCTCGATTTTGAAGGGAAATGAAAATATTCAGCTAATAAATGAAAATATCAACTTGATAAATGATTGTATATTTAAAAAATTATGTGAAAAATAAGTAAATTTAATGAATAAATGTATGAATTCCTATGTTAATTTAAAAATAATCTCACAATTACCACTTCCAAAGTCAAATGTAGGTAATCAAATAGGTAACTTTACATTAATAAAAAAATGTCCTTCAAAACTCTTTAAAATATTCATGATTAGTTTATGCTATTATATTGTTAGGGGTATGGAGCTAAAAGCTTCACCCATGAGCAAATGCAGAGGATACTGGGATCATCAGTCACCGACGACGGTTAGGAGGAGACCAAAGGCTACCGACGTTGGTCAAGGAGCAGACCAGGGTCAGCTGATGTCAGCAGATTTAAGCTAGCAGGGATCGACATCGGTCACCTGTGTAGGCAGATTCTAATTTTGTGTGAGAACAAAATGTTTGCATGTTAATGAATGAACTGTTGGTTAGTTAAGCTCGCATTTCTAATTTGAGTAGGACTTTAATTAGAGCCCTTGTTTGGAGGTGCATCTATCAGTTGTAAGTGCATGCTCATGAGTCTCTATAGTTATATAATAGAGATAGATCTTCATAGTTCATAGAACAGGACAAGTAGACAATAAGACAATACTGTAGAAGTAGAATACAGATTGTATATCAATCCAATTTGTGGAGTTGATTGTAATTGAGAGAGAGGACTCTTGAGGGAAAGAGATCTAAGAAGAGATATGTACATCTAGAGAGGTGTGGAAGAAAAGAAGTTTCTTCAATTGTAATTCCTTCTGTAAAGAGTTAAATACAAGTTTTTAGGGTGGTTTCTTGTATCTATTGTTTCTTGCTTATTATGATTCTAGTTACTTATCTATCTGATTTATTTCTGCATTTATTTCTTGCATATCATAATCATATTGTTGATTGATCCCCAACAAGTGGTATCAGAGCTTTGGCTCACTAACAGGCAGTTCAGATCTGGTTAGTGTGTATTGATTACAAGTTACTCACAGGGATTTCTATTTGAGTGGGAGAAAGCAATGGTAGAAGAAAGTAAGCTAAGAATGGAGACGTTTAATGGCAAGAACTATCAATTACGGAGGATGCAGATAGAAGATTATCTGTATCAAAAAGATTTATACTTACCGTTGGGAGGGACTGCAAAGCAGCCCAAAGACATGGATGATGAAGAATGGGAAGTTCTTGATAGAAAGGCTCTTGAATCAATAAGATTGATTCTAGCATCTACTGTGATATCTAATTTATCATAGGCAAAGTCTATGATAGATTTAATGACTACTTTAGCAAATTTATATGAAAAACCCTCAGCTTCTAATAAGGTATATCTTATGAAGTAGTTATTTAATTTGCAGATGCAGGAAGGTAGTTTTGTATCTAATCACTTGAATGATTTCCATGGAATTGTGAATCAATTAAATTCAGTCAAAATAGTATTTGATGATGAAATTAAAGATCTATTAATCTTATGTTCTTTACCAGAAAGTTGGCACAGCTTAGTAATGGCAGTTAGTAATGCTGCTTCTGCTTCAAATATTTTAAAAGTAGATGATGTGGTTAGTGTAATCTTGAATGAAGAAATTCGCAGGAAAAGCACAGAGGAGACATCAGGGAACACTTTAAGTTTTGAGAGTAGGGGAAGATAGAAAGAGAAGAGAAAGAAAGGCAGATCAAGATCTAAATCCAAGGTGAGAGGTAGATCTAAATCCAAAAATGGCAGGAAGCCACAATGCTGGAATTGTGGAAAGATTGGGCACATAAGCAAAGATTGTTGGTCAAAGCCTAAAGAGGACAAACAGCATGAAGACAAAGAAGAAGTAAAGGTGACAGGTATTGTTGCACAAGATGCTCTTATATTCTCTTTGCAAACTAATATAGAATCTTGGGTATTAGATTTTGGTGCATCTTTCCATGCAACCCCTAATAGAGAATATTTCAGTGACTATGTCCATGGAGATTTTGGAATAGTTTACTTAGGGGATGATGAGCCTTGTAAAATTATTGGCAAAGGTAAAGTGTAGCTGAAAATGTAGAATGGCAACACATGGGTGTTGAGAGACGTCATGCATGTTCCTAACTTGAAGAGAATTTTGATTTCTGTAGGAAAGTTAGGGGATGAGGGTTGTACAGTAACTCTCGCAGCTGAATCTTGGAAGGTTACCAAGGGAGCACTTGTATTGGCCAGAGGTAAGAGAGTAGGTACTCTCTATTTATGTAATTATATTACTAATAATTCTCCTTCTGTATTATCTACTTCAGATGTAGATGCAAAGTTGTGGCATCAAAGGCTTGGCCACATGAGTGAGAAGGGAATGACAATTCTTAAGTCAAAAGGTATGCTACCAGATTTGAAAAGCATAGATCTAGATTTTTGTGAAGACTGTATTTTTCAAAAATAGAAGAGAGTGAGTTTTCTTAAAACTGGGTCAACAAAGAAGAAGCACAAATTGCAGCTTGTTCACACAGACGTGTGGGGACCAGCCCAAGTTGCTTCTATTGGAGGATCACAGTACTATGTTTCCTTCATAGATGATGCTACAACAAAGGTATGGATCTATTGTATTAAGAAGAAATCTGATGTTTTTGACATGTTTAAGATTTAGAAAGCTATGGTTGAGAATGAAACAGGCAAAAGATTGAAGTGCCTGAGATCTGACAATGGTGGTGAGTTTTGTAGCCACAAGTTCAATTGGTATTGTTATATGCATGGGATCTGTAGGCAAAGGACTGTTCCAAGAACACCTCAGCAAAATGGAGTTGCTGAAAGGATGAACAGAACAATCATGGAGTGTGCAAGGTGTATGAGATTGCATGCTGGATTGCCCTTAGAGTTTTGGGCAGAAGCCGTGGATACTACAGTATACCTGATTAACAGAGGACCCTCTATAGCACTGGATGGTGGAATTCCAGAAGAGGCATGGATAGGTAAAAAGGTAGATCTCTCATTTCTCAAAGTTTTTGGTTGTGAAGCCTTTGTGCACATTGATAAGAAAAATAGAAAGAAGCTTGATGCTAAGTCTATGAGGTGCACATTTATTAGCTATGGCTCTGATGAGTTTGGATTCAGGTTTTGGAATCTAGGAACTAACAAGATAATTAGGAGCTATGATGTTGTTTTCAATGAAAAAGTGATGTATAGTGATCAGCTCAAGAAGCTGGATCAACCTGAGCAGAGCAATGCAGTTTTGGACAAGGTGAAAGCTCAAAATAAGCTCACGGGAAAGAAAAATCACATAAAGGAAAACACAGAGATCGATGTCGGTCAGGTAGGAACCAACGTCAGCTGTACAGAGACCAATGTTGGTTGTATAAGAACCGACATCAGCTAGGTAAGAACTGACGTCGATCAGGTAGAACTGATAGCAGTCGGTTACAGGCCTGGAAGTGATCGAGGTTGATCACTGTCAAAGAATTTGGGTGGACAGTGTGTTTTAGATGAGTCTCAAATGCCCAACAGGAGGTTATAAAGGGTAAGTAAGCCTCCAATTTGATATTCCCCTTCGTTATTCTATTTATTACTTACTGATGGTGGAGAACCAGAGAGTTTTGATGAAGCAATATAGGTGGATTCCAAGAGTCAATGGGAACTAGGCATGAATGAGGAAATTGATTCTTTGAGAGAGAACCAAACATGAGATTTGGTTGAATTTCCAGCAAGAAAGAAGACACTAAATAATAGATGGATCTACAGGTTGAAAGAAGGTGAGAATGGACAGATGAGATATAACGCCAGGTTAGTGGTGAAAGGATTTGCATAGAAACTAGGTATTGACTTGGTGAGATTTTCTCTCTTGTTAAAATGACTTCTATACAGACTGTATTGTCTTTAGTTTCTATTGAGGATTTGCATCTTGAGCAGCTTGATGTTAAGAAAGCATTTCTTCATGGAGATTTGGATGAAGAAATATACATGGATCAGCCGAAAGGATTTGAGGTCAAAGGTAAGGAGAAGTTAGTGTGCAGATTGAAGAAAAGCTTGTATGGCCTCAAGCAAGCTCCAAGGCAATGGTATCTGAGATTTGATAGATTTATGACTGAGCATGGCTACAGTAGATGTCAATCTGACCATTGTGTGTATTTTAAGAGATTGGATAATGGTAGATATATTATTCTATTGTTGTATGTAGATGATATGCTGGTTGCAGGATCACACATGTAGGATATCTCTGAGCTAAAGGTGAAGTTAGCTCACACATTTGCCATGAAGGATTTGGGAGTGGCAAAGAAAATCCTTGGCATGTGTATTAAGAGAGACAGGAAAAATCACATGTTGATTTTGTCTCAAGAGGTATGTGAACAAGGTGTTGAAACGGTTCAATATGCAGGATGCAAAACTGGTAAGCACACCTATGGCTAGACATTTCAAGTTAAGTAAAGAACAGTGTCCTAATTCACATGATGAGGTAGAGTACATGAGAAAAGTTCCATATGCTTCTGCAGTAGGAAGTTTAATGTATGCAATGGTTTGTACTAGGCCTGATATTCCCCAAGTAGTGGGAGTTTTAAGTAAGTATATGGCCAATCCAGGAAAGGAACACTGGAAAGTAGTTCAGTGGATCCTTAGATATCTGAAAGGAACCAGCAGTAGGCATTTGTGTTATGGCAGTTCAAATACTTCTCTACATGGTTATGTAGATTCAGATATGGCAGGTGATTTGGATGGCAGGAGAAGCACTACAGGATATGTTTTCACTGTAGGTGGAACAACGGTTAGCTGGATATCAAAGTTGCAGAAGGTTGTTGCCTTGTCAACTATAGAAGCAGAGTATATTGTAGTCACAGAGGCTAGCAAAGAGATGATATGGATGACACGGTTCATGGAAGAGCTTGGAAAGGAGCAAGAGAGTTGTAGACTATACAGTAATAGTCAGAGTGCAATTCATTTGGCTAAGAATTCAGCCTTTCATTCAAGAACAAAGCACATACAGCTTAGGTACCACTTCATATGACAGGTATTGGAGGATGGTGAGTTGAAGCTGGAGAAAATCCATATAGATAAGAATCTTGCAGATATGTTAACCAAGCTGGTTACAAAGGAGAAGTTGAATCTTCATTCAACTTTCGTTGGTCTTCATGATTGAGTTGAAGATGGAGGAGCTAGAAGATGTTGTTGTATAGGTACTAGTGTAGCTATTTATCTCCAAGTGGGAGATTGTTAGGGGTATGGAGCTAAAAGCTTCACCCATGAGCAAATGCAGAGGATACTGGGATCATCAGTCACCAACGATGGTCAGGAGGAGACCAAAGGTGATCGACGTCAGTCAAGGAGTAGACTAGGGTTGGTTGATGTCGGAAAATTTAAGCTAGTAGGGACCGATGTCAGTCACCTATGTAGGTAGATTCTAATTTTGTGTGAGAACAGAATGTTTGCATGTTAAGGAACAAACTGTTGGCTAGTTAAGCCCGCGTTTCTAATTTGAGTAGGACTTTAATTAGAGCCCTTGTTTGGAGGTGCATCTATTAGTTTTAAGTGCATGCTCATGAGTCTCTATAGTTATATAATAGAGATAGATCTTCATAGTTCATAGAACAGGACAAGTAGACAATAAGACAATACTGTAGAAGTAGAATACAGATTGTATATCAATCCAGTTTGTGAAGTTGATTGTAATTGAGAGAGATGAATCTTGAGGGAAAGAGATATAAGAAGAGATCTATATATCTAGAGAGGTGTGGAAGAAAAGAAGTTTCTTCAATTGTAATTCCTTCTGTAAAGAGTTGAATACAAGTTTTCAGGGTAGTTTCTTGTATCTCTTGTTTCTTGCTTATTATGATTCTAGTTACTTATCTATCTGATTTATTTCCGTGTTTATTGCTAGCATATTGTAATAATATTTTTGATTGATCCCCAACATATATTATGATATTATAACATATATTAGTTCATAATCTAGATTAAAAAACATTACTTACATATTCACCACATATATTAATGTAATATGCACCTTCCATCAAACTGTCCTAGTTACTCAATACATAATAAATTTTAAAAACAACTAAAGGTTTTTATATATGGATGGAGTGAAAATATGATTTAATTTAATTTTAAATTGAAGCTATATATCACCAATCTATCCTATAATTACTAGTTGTTAATATAGTAGTGTTGTAAGTGTGATTGTTGATGAAAATTGCACTAAATAACTTCAAATTAGAATACATATTCTTGCAAGTTTTCCTTTGTGAATACTTATAAAATTAAAGCTTAACATAATGAATTTTTTTTCCACAAATAACTATTGTGACACACTTGTGCACAATATTTTATTAATAATTAAGGCTAAAACAAGTCAATTACAAGAAAATTGCATGACAAAAAAAAAACATAAAGTGAAAGTTAAATTAAGACTTTAACTAAAAAATAAGTAAACTTAAAATATAATCTTAAAAAATATACTCTAATATAATTTAAATTAGACTCAAGAAAACAATATTGATTTATTGATAAGATAATATAAACATGCAATAAGTCTTTCTTAGCAAGTGAGCAATTTATGCACAATAAATAAGCTAGGCCCCCCAAATCACTACAAAATAATAAGTTGAATAATAAATTTTCATTTCAATTAACTTAGATATAAAAATTCCCCCCCACCTCTTAGGATTAATGGATAAGATTTTGAGCTCAATTAAGTACTAAATCAATGAATTAGACTCTAACTAGCACTTTTAGCTATTTTTCAAGAAGTCTCTAGAAAGTGTCCAAAATTGACCAAATAATTAATCTAAAAAATAACTAGATTAAATAACCTTCCTAATCTAATAAACACTAAATATAATAAATATGAAATTAATAATCAAGTTTTCATATTGATATCATACTGAACATCCCTCCTTTGATGTAAAGAGGAGAGATGCCTATCATCTCCTTATGTCTTCCATGAATTTGCTTGTGCAATCCTTTGGTGATAATATCATAAAATTGATCTTCACTGTTGCATACTCAATGAAAAAAATATTATTAGGCAATTATATTGCCCAATATTATCACAAAAAAATTGTGTTATCTCAATTTGAGCCTCTATAAAATTAGATAAGATCCTTCTAAGACATAATCCTTGTGTGAAATATGATGTAAGTGTTGTATATTCAATTTTAGTAGAGGATAATGCAACTATAGATTGTTTCTTTGAAGATATTGAACAAAGTCACTTCCTAGTGTGAAGCAATAAATTGAAGTTGAATTCATATCATCAAGATATCCTCCTCAATTTGAATCTATATATCCAGTTAGATACAATTAATTTTATAATATGAGATTAATACCATGATCATAAGTACCTCTTACATATCTAAAACTTCTCTTCAATACTTACAACTGTTTGAGTGATGATTTCCCCATTAATGAAACCCTATAACCAATATCAGGTCTTTCTATAGTGAGATACACCAAACCTCTTAACATGATCTTAAAATTATTTTCATCAACTAAAGGACTTTCATCCTCTTTCATTACATTTTATCCACTTTAAATTGGAGTGTCCACTAGTTTAAATCATGAAGATTGTACTTATTTAACATGTCTTGGGTATATGTACATTGAAAAATTAATAATTTATATTTATTTTTATGAAATTATATGCCAAGATACTAATTCATAATTACAATATCTATCATCCTAAATTATTATTTCATAGCTTCCTTTAAACTATTGAACATCTCCATAGAACCCAATTCTTATATGTAAGTAATTGGTTCATTTTGACTTCTTAAAAATACTTGATATAATAACCAACTATAAATTATTTATTACAAATCTATTGAGCTTGATTTATCCCATAAAGAGGCTTATTTAACTCATAAACCCACTATTATTTTCCTTTTACCTAAAAACCTTGTAGCTTCCCCACATTTACTTCTTCTTCAATCACTCCATTTATGAATAAAATTTTGGCATCCATTTGATAAATTTTTCATCCTTTATGGAAAAATATGTAAATTATTAGTCTTTTAGTATCTTAGCATGTATTAGATGTATAGGTTTCCTGATAGTCAACCTATATGTTTGTGCAAACCCTTTTGAAAGTAGTCTAACTTTTAGCTTATCAATTGTATCATCACTATTCAATTTGGTATTGTAGACCCACTTGATTATAATTAAATATTTATTTAATTGAGGATGAATAATAATCCATGTATAATTCCTCTTAATTTAATCCATTTCAAATTTTATAGCATCAACTCATTCTTTCTTTTGACTAGCTTTTTGCATAACTTCTAGGTTCCCTAGCCATACATGACAATGCAAACATAGTATTTTTATCATAAGCATAATAAAATATATTAAATTATTGATGTTTAATCCTTTTGATCCTTCTCTCATAGTTATGATATAAAATTTGATTAGTTATATGTGTATTCAATAAATGTTTGTTCTTGCTTGGAATTGATAAAATGGATGACTAGTCTTTTGTGAAGAGCTAGTATTATTTCCTAATGAGCTCAAAACACATGTATAAATTTTTAGAACATAAAAATAAAATTTAATAGGATTACAACTTAAATTATGAAATATTTATATACATTATTATAATTAGTATATGCCTTATTTTCAAAAAAATTACAATCCTTAGAAATAATTGTGGATGTACTAGTAGGATTATAAAAAATTATGCTTTGTGTTTATCTCTCTAACCTATGAAAATATGATGAACACTCTTTGGATATAATTGTTTCCCATATTATCACATTATATGTGAGACAATAATATGAGTGATCTTGAACCTTACTTTTTTCATCTTGTATTTCCTTCTTTTCACCCTCTTGATTAGATTGATTCTTAGCTACCAATATCTTGCAATCTTTTATCATGTCTCTTGGTTTTTGGTAGTAATGACAACTAAAGTATCTATTTATTTTATCTGTGAAGTTAGATTCAAAATTTTCATTTTCATTTGAGTTTTTTGAACTCTCTTTACCTTAATTTTTATTTTTCTCCTTCATCTTTGAAATCTTTACCTTGGTTTCAAGTACTTGTTCTTGATCTCGTATGTACAGTCTCATCTTATCCTCATGAGATAAGAAAAAACCATCCAAATCATTAACACTTGTAGTGTTCATGTCCTTACACTCTTAAATAGTTATCATAATATGCAATAATTTTAGACTTAAATATCTCAAAAATTTCCTTACTATAATATTGTTTTGTATAGTTTTTCCATAAACCTCAATTTTATGCACTAAATCATTTATTATTAGGTAATATTCTTCAACCCCCTCGTTATCTAGCATTCTCAAATTTTCAAAATTAATTTTAAGAGTTTGGTTTTTTTCTTTTCTTACCTTAATATATCCTTGATATGAATTTTCCAAGGTGTTTCATGTGTCATGGGATTTATTGCATCCTAAAATTCTTGGATGGATACTTGGGTTTATAGAACTCTGAAGATACAAAAAAGCTTGTGTATCTACCTTTTATTCTCTATTTTTTGTTAATTTATGATATCGAGTCAAGGTATTTCAATATTTAGGTGGTTTTTACCTATGGAGAACATTATCCAAAACTCCTTTCAATACAATAATTCTCTTCAACTTATCTTTCTATTATTCAAAATTTTCACCTTTGAAGATGGAAATATTCATAGAAGCATAATTCACTGAAACAATTGATTTTCCTAATAATGGATTGAAACCATTTTATACATTTCTTAAATGAGTATCTAATACTAAGTGAAGGTTTTGATGTATAGAGGGAGTGAAAATCAACTTTGATTTACTCTAAAATTGAAGCTATATATAACCTAATCTCTCTCAAAATTACTAGTTGCTAATCTAGCAGTATTGCAAGTGTGATTGTTGACAAAACATTTGCACTAATTAACTTCAAATTAAAATAAATATTCTTGTTAGTTTTAATTTATGAATACATTTTAAATATTATATATTAAAATAGTGTAAAAATTATTTCCAAAAATAACTATTGTGCCACATTTGTGCACAATATTTTATTAATAATTATGGCTAAAACAAGCTAATTACAAAAAACTTGCATGACAAGAAAAAACATTAAAAAAATCACCAAATCCAAAAAAATAATAAATAAAATAAAATAAATTTAATTTCATTAACTAAAATATAAATTTTTTGCCACACCACTTAGGGATGAATGGATAAGTGTTTGAACTCAATTAAGTATCAATGAACTACATTCTAACTCGTACTTCTAACTATTTTTTAGGAAGTTCTTGGAAAGTGTCCAAATTTAACCAAATAATTAATATAGGACATAAATAAATTAAATAACCTTTACAAAATAATAAAACATCAAATAATATAAATCTAATATTAATACTCAAGTGTCCATATTGGCATCATACTCAACAAGGGGAATTATGTAAATAAATTTTTAAACTTAGCATACACTTGTTACATACATCTCATTACAAGACATATGATTTGAATTATTCATTCCAAATTTTTAAATTAATTTTATTACACTTTATTCATTTAGTGAAATACATTTAGTAACAATTGTATCATTTTACAATATGTTATCTCATTA
Organism: Torreya grandis; assembly: GCA_037957365.1. Classification (NCBI taxonomy): domain Eukaryota; kingdom Viridiplantae; phylum Streptophyta; class Pinopsida; order Cupressales; family Taxaceae; genus Torreya; species Torreya grandis. The sequence continues at coordinate 3,918,134 of JARHVA010000282.1, read as the reverse complement.
AAATCAAATTATGTAGATCCCTCAAGAAATCTAGCTAAACCATCACCAAACATATATATGTTTTACAACCAACTTGACCCACCATTAAATTTTCAAGTTATCTTTTGTAGGCGTATTATTTTTTCCTATTAATATGATTTTATAAATAAAATAGTAGAAAGATCAATCAGGTGATAGAATGCTAATATTGCATCATGACTAGATACACTATAATAAATAACTTATATTTATTAAATAATATATTTTTATTATTTATACCCCTCTCAATGTGCCTTAAAACTTCTCAAAATAGATCTCAAGGAAAAACAAACAAACATGTAAGGCATTAGGATATTGAATTATCCATTCATTGTTTTACTTAACATGTTATAGTTTAATTGTTTTAGGTGTGGAAGATTGTGGGTTAGATGTAAACATCACTCTCCACATAGATCGTAGTTTATTGTGTGCATGAATTCCCATAAAATCTATTATTACACATGTAGAGTGAAAACTCCATACTCAAACACAAGTAATAATTTATATATTCCAAACATAATATGTCTCAAGTCTATGAAGTGGTTATATTTTATGCACAAGTATATATTAATGAATAGAAATTGTTATTATGATTGAAAGAATTTAAATAACTAACTACACTTAAATAACTAAATTATACTTTCAGCTTACCCATGAAACCTTTCAAAAAGAACCTATAACAACCCCATTAGGTTTTATCATAATATTGCAATAATTTTTTAAAATTAAATACACATATTCAATATATATATTTCACCATGAGAAATCCTAACTAGTGATCTTTAACTAACTGCATTAATTTGTTAACCAACTAGGTTATAGATAATAAACTTAGCTAAGGATCACCATGTGTGTGTGTGTGTGTGTGTGTGTGTGTGTGTGTGTGTGTGTGTGTGTGTGTGTATAGAAATCATTAACAAACCAAATAACCATAATTACAACATTTTAACATAAATGATATAGTCCAAGTTCAGCCACATCTGATATAATATCTAGCCTCTATTTGAGTAAGTATAATGCATAAATATAATAGTTTCAATAATACATATAATATCTTAAATGATTAAACATGATATAAATATTTTTTGAGCAGAGTCTCCATCACTCAAATATCAATATGTAATCTTAAGTGTAGTCTCAAGTATGGTATTCTAGTTGGGAGGAAGAGCATCATCCAAGTGCTTTTTCACATCAACCACAGACCATATATCCCCCTCACTATATTAAAAACAAGGGGATGGCCCTTACTTTATGGATGGGTGGATAATGATGGTATGAGAATCTAGAGTAACAAACCAAAACTTGTGTGTCGAAGATATGCAATACATAATGTGTAACATAAAAAAATCCATTTTAATATGATATCTTACAAATATGAAAACTATATCAACATATGAAATGAAAATGATTATCAAACATCACTTTGGCAAAAATTTTCAATAATAAATGATCTTTAGGATCAATAAAATTCATACACACCACTTGATCATATTACCCCTTATCTTGCATTGATGGCACTAATTAAGCTAGTGGAATTTGTCCACTACTTAATTAGGGTCTTGAATACAAGATTTGGTAAAATAGAAATAATATTAAACCTAAAATATTTTTTCTTAATATTTCATTTTAGCTAATAAAAAATATTTTATATATAGAAATATCACAAACATTCATTTAGTTTGTCAAATGAAGTGAATAGAATCAAAGCATCAAGTTTATTACTAGTAAATAAACAAACTATCATTAACAATCCTCAATATATCATACCATTTGGGTAATGAGTATCTAGACTCCCAATTACTTTATCCATTAAGTAACTTACAATATTATTTCTCTATAAAATAATATTACAATAGTAGTTAGTAAATTGTTCATATTCCACATATAACAATAGCCAGTTTGTAACATACAATTATGTTCTATATTTAAAATCATAAATACTAAGAACGCTTTATGTTTAAACATTCAAATGATTTTATAAAAACCATATATAATCAATAATTCCATATTTACATTATAACAATTATAATAAAGCTAAATGTATAATATATAAAAATTTATATATTATGCATTCATAATATCCATTTCATATACTTCATTTATATAGTACATTACTAAGGAGACATCCACTATCTTCCTCCTTAGAGGGTACTATATACGTGATGCATACATCAATTCATAAATAAAGGCCCCATAACCTTTTTTTATTAAACTGAGGATATAAATTCATAGAATTATTATAATTCAAAACTCTATTCTCATTTATCTATTAGCACTTAACCATTTAAAACCAAAACAATCATTTATGTTTTGACAATTTGTATAAGTGTAATTTTAAATAAACACAACTACTTTTACCCTATTTGGGTTTTATCCAAATCATAAATTAACCATACATAGTAACAATTAACCTTTTTCCTTTATAAATCAATGCACAATGTAATCATCTCATTTTGACTTTTCATATACACAATCATTTTTGGAAAAAAAAAATAACACAATAGAGTGTATAAATACTTAGACAACCAAATATTTACAAGATAAACCACTTTATAAGAACCTGTATACCCAATCTACCTATAGAATAAGCATACATTACTTTCACTATTTATACAGGTTTGTATAATAAATAATATGCAGTCCTCATTTAATTAACAAGTAGTTATGTTATACATTCTACATTTGCTCACTTCATGCATACCTATGTATATAATTTCATTTAAAACAGTCATGCATTCATATACCCAAACCCAAGTAGTCATTATATGGTTGATCTTGTTTTGTTATGTTAAGCTAAAATAGGAATTAAATACTTATTTTGGTCTCTATAAAGGACTAGATAAAACATAATACTAAAGAATGGATAAAATTATTAAAATAATGTTTCATCTTAATTCCATTCTAACCCAATTAATTCCAATTTATCTCATAGACTTCCTACATCTAGAACCTTAATCCTTCATATTTGCAAAATCCTCATATTTTCAATGTGTGTGTGTGTGTGTGTACTCTCTCAAATCTATTTGAGAATTTACATATATATATCTATATACTATATAGTCAATTTAATAAAAAAAAACCTTATAATAAAACCCCATTTAAAATCCAAATAGGTTTACACAATTAATATACATATAAACCCAGGTTTATACCTATCTCCAAATATGGATATACATCAACTAGTTTGAAATCAAGACACATTATATATACACATAACTAGAATAATCCTTTATGAATAAATAATGTCATTCAAATTAGCAAGAGGAAATTAAGATAATTTACAAAAGCCAAAACAACCACAACCAAAACCCAAAACTCTACCTTAACCTACTCAAGTCACTCAGAGTGGATATAGGGTTCTATGGAGGCCAAGCCTTCCACAGGGTCATGTATACACCCATATATTTACTCTATCATATAAATAAATAAATACCCAGTGACTACTAATTCAAAATACATTTCCAAAGAGTTCACACAAGAATTGAAGTACATATCCAACCTGTAAGTATTTGAATGAGCTAAAAAAAAATATTTTTTTCTCTTTTATTATGAATATCACCTATATTTTTATGAATATCTCCTCTGTGTGTAGTGTAATCCCCCTTCACATCCCCCTCTCTTTCTTCTTTTATTTCTTTTTCCTAACTTCCTCTCCATTATTTCTCCTTCATGCACAGTACTCCAACTGACTGCTTAAATGCATGCTTAGATATCTCATCTTAACTGTTCATTGTATTTCCAATTCACCATTGTGAAGACACATAATGAACTCCATTTTTCCAAAAATTCATCTTAATCAAACTCAACAAATGATTAGTAACCTAATTATCTCAATCCTTCTCCCAAATCCCTAATTAATCATTTTAAATTCCTTTTTAAACTCCACATGATAACAAAAAATTAAATAGTTCCCAATGTTTATTCCATGCAAAGCCTTCTAACTAGCCGATGACCAATATATTCCCATGGATCAAAACTTAACCAAACAAACAATGATTAGATTACATGTTAATACCCTTAGGTTTTTGTTTTACATTATTATGTTATTTACTAACATATATAACAATATAATGATTTATTAAAATCAATCAATTACTAATAACAAAGGATTTATATATATTTAAAATCAAACCTTAGGTTAGCAGTTAATCAAATATAAGACATTTAAAAACAATGTTATTATCTTTCAACATTAAAAAGTAATTAACATAATAATAATCTTTAATTATTATTATCCAAATCAGTAAATAATAATAGAATTGTCTATACTTTTTAATGATCACTACATATATGAATTTACTCATTTAGTCATCTATTATGTGAAACAAATACATCATATATGATAAGCTAACACGTTCACTAAACTAATGAATTTAATCAACAAAAAAACACATTCATTATGAGCAATCAAAACCAAAATCAAAATATATAAATTATTCATTCATACTATCCATTTCACATACTCTGTTTATACATTACATTACTAAGGAGACATCCATTCTCTTCTACCTTAGAGGGTACTGTATATGTGAAGTATACATCAATTCATAAATAAATGCCCCATACCCCTTTTTATTAAAATAAAGAAATAAATACATACAATTTATATAATTCAAAACTTAGTTCTCATTTATCTATTAACACTTAACCATTTAAAATCAAAATAATTATTCATGCTTTGCCAATTTTTACAAGTGAAATTTTAACTAAAAACAATTGCTTTTACCCTATTCATGTTTTATCCAAAGCATTAATTAGCCATACATAGTAACAATTAACCTTTTTCCTTTATAAATCAATGCACAATGTAATCATCCCATATTGACTTTTCATACAAAACCAAATACTCAATTGAAAACTATCTATACTCTTTTGTTTATATACTTCTATATAAGTCTAATTTAAGTTAAAAACTTATACATAGTCATTTTTAAAACAATAACAATAACATAGTTGAGCATATAAATACTAAGACCTAACCAAATATGTAGAGGATAAAACACTTTGTAGGAACCCGTATACCCAATCTACCTATAGAATAAGCAAACATTAGTTTCTTTATTTATACAAGTTCATATAATAAAAAATACATAGTCTTTGTTTAATTAGCAAGTATTTATGTTATACAATCTACATCCACTCACTTCATTCATACCTATGTATACATTTTCATTTAAAACATTCATACATTCATATACCCGAACCCAGGTAGTCATATATATGGCTGATCTTATTTTGTTATGTTAATCCCAAATAGGAATTAAATACTTGTTTTGGTCTCTACAAAGGACCAGATGAAAAAATACACTAAAGAATGGATAAATTTTTTAAAATAACATTTCATCCTAATTCCATTCCAACCTAATTAAGTCTAATTTGTCTCCACAAACTTCCTACAGCTAGAACCTTAATCTTTCATATTTGCAAAATCCCTATATTTCTAATACTCTCTCTCTCTCTCTCTCTCTCTCTCTCTCTCTCTCTCTCTCTCTCTCCTCTCTCTCTCTCTCTCTCTCTCTCTCTCTCTCTCTCTCTCTCTCTCTCTCTCTCTCTCTCTCTCTCTCTCTCTCTCTCTCATCTCTCTCTCTCTCTCTCTCTCTCTCTCTCTCTGTGTGTGTGTGTGTGTGTGTGTGTGTGTGTGTGTGTGTGTGTACTACACAATTGATTTAATACAAGAAAACCCTTATAATACAACCCCATTTAAAATCCAAATAGGTTTACATAGTTATTATACATACAAACCCAAGTTTATACCTATCTCCAAATATGGATATACATCAACTAGTTCAAAATCAAGCCACATTATATATATATATATATATATATATATATATATATATATATATATATATATATATAAATAATAAAAAATAATAATTTATGATTAAATAATGTCATTTACATTAGTAAGAGGAAATTAAGATAGAGTTTACATAAGCCAAAACCACCATGGCCAAAACCTAAAACTGTACCTTAACCTTCTCAAGTCATCCAGACTGGATATAGGGTTCTGTGGAGGCCAAGCCTTCCACAAGGTCCTGTATACACCCAAATATTTCCTCTATCATATAAATAAAGAATACCAATGACTACTAATTTAAAATACATTTACAAATAGTCCACATTAGAATTAAAGTACATAACCAACCTAGAAGTATATGAATAAGTTGAATAAAATATTTCTTTCTCATTTCTTATGAATATCACCTCTATTCATATGAATATCTCCTCTGTGTGCAGTGTCATTCTCCTTTATAGGCCCCTCTCTTTCTTCTTTTATTTATTTTTCCTAACCTCCTTGCCATTTCCTTCTCCTTCATGCATGGTACTCCAATTGATATCTTAAATGCATGATCATATATCTCATTTAATATACTTATTATATTTCCCATTTGCCACCATCCTAACACACAGTGAACTCTATTTTTTCTAAAAATGTGGCTTAACCGAATTTAGTGGATTACTAGTAACCTAATCATCTCGATCATTCTCCCAAATCCCTAATTAATCATTTTAAATTCCTTTTTAAAATCTGAATGATAACAAAAAAATCAAATAGTTCCCAATTTTTATTCCATGTAAAGTCTTCTAACTAGACGATGGCCAATATGTTCCCATGCATCAACCCTCAACCAAAAAAATAATGATTATATTGCATGTTAATACCCTTAGGTTTTTGTTTTACATTATTATGTTATTTACTAACATATATAATAATACAATGGTTTATTAAAATCAATCAATTACTAATAAAAAAGGATTTATATATATTTCAAATCAAACCTTACGTTATTAGTTATTCAAATATAAGATCTTTAAAAACAACATTATTATCTTTTAAAAATAAAAGAAATTAACATAATAATATTTAATTATTATTATCTAAATCCATAAATAATAATACAATTGTCTATCATTTTTAATGATCACTACATATAAAAATTTACTCATTTAGTCAACTATTATGTGAAAAAAATACATCATATGTGATAAGCTAACATGTTCACTAAACTAATGAATTTACTCAATGGAAAATCATGTTCATTACCAATAGTCAAAATCATAGTAGAAAACATATTAACAAACACCTAATAGAAAAGTACATAAAACATGCCACAGTATCCATATTAACCAATTTAATTATGAAATATGATAAGCTAAGTGGTGTGTGCAAGGGTTTTTGAATTTTTTCTCTATCGACCCTCAACATATCCATGTAACCACCCTTTCCAATGATACTCTCCCTCCATAATGATTTGAGGGAAAAATATATCCTACCTCCACCTCATGCCAATGAAGGTAGTTAACCCAAGACATCATTATATCCATAAAATAATCTATAAAATAACCAAACATGATCATAAAGTATAAAATATTAAATTACCACTAATTCATAACATCTAATCATGTAAACCAAGTAACACAATTGTCCCATAATCAACATATGTCATTAATATTAATAAAATATTAGTTAATCAACTAATTAACTATAATAATCCATAAATTAAACAAGTTATTTATCTTAGAGAGAAATCAAGATGTAACAGAACCAATACTAGTTGTAATTTTATTAAATTATTATAAATGATGATTTTAGATTCGTACAATGAATTCTTTCTATGGCATCCATAAGTCTAAGTTATCTATAGGAATAAAAGGAGTGACAAAGTTTCTTTGTGTACAAACAAATTTATAATATAAGTGTTGTGACCAACATGCCCCCATTGTATTCTAAATATGGACTCACATTTAGAATAATAAAATGTGTAAAGCATTCAAGACATCATAATAATAATTGTTCAAGTTTCGTTGTTTAGGTATAATAGTCTTTGTTGTTTCAAAATTTATTATAAATGAATGATAATTATTATCTTATGAATTATTTTAAGTTGAATGTATGTAGATAAATAAGGTTTTTCAGATCCTATTCATGAAATTATTTGCTACATTTTACAACATTTTTTACTTATTTGGGTAAGTGTTGTCACTTTGGGTTGTTCCCTTTGAGGAAGTGTTTCAGATCTCCTCCCTTGATTCACACAATGGGAACTCTCTAAGGTTGTGGGTGGCCTATGACTACAGAGAACCTATAGAGATGGTTGGCTTCCTTAATGCTACACTTAAGACTAATACTAAACCTACTCAACTTCCAATTAAAATGGAAAGAGAAAGCTGCAAACATATATAAAAAAGGGGTGATGCACCAAATTTTAAGTCTCCTCTTATTGACCAAGATGTGGTAACAAAGTTAGGACAAGGATGAATATGATCACTCAACTTTAAACAAATCCCTAGCATGATTGTTTTAATATGGAGGTTATAACTAATGCATCAAATAAGAAGGATAATCAAGAGTCATATAATGAGGAACTAATGAAGGTATGCCACACATAGAAATTACATAACCACTTGATACAAACCATATGACCTACAAGAGATAACATACTAAAAAAGAGATGAGAATAAAGAGGAAAATGAAAGGTGATTATATAAACACTATCATTCATCAAAAATTCAATCATGAAAACACTAAATGTGATATGAAGAAGGTAAAAATAATTTATATTCACTTAAAAACACAACAAAAAGTATCAATTTTAGTAGGGCTTCACCATACAAACTTGAAAGATGCTTTACAATGCCTTTCAAGGTTAAATGTATAGAAGAAAGAAGAAGAGAGAGGGAAGACATGGAGAAAGTCCATCATGGTTGTCAATTATCATAAAAAGAGTTACAATGCCAAAATAAGATGGATAAATATTCCTATCATTTATCTTGAACATGTGTTTCTTGGTTTGATGATGTCTTCATCAAAGGTGGCATAGAAGTGGCTCTTCATCTTCTATGACTCATCTCTCTTCATTTAAAACTTTCCTTTCTTAGAAGAAGAGTTACAAGTTATTAGTTTAACACATGGCTTAATTGATCTTCTTGAAATCTTTCTACACTATCCTTGACTCTTGCAATGTTATCCTATCTTGGTGATAATGATACTTAATAGATACATTTTCACACTTTTATTTTTTTCATTAGAACCTGTAACCACAACTCCTCTTATGCAAGGTGATGAAGGTAAGCATATATCTCATTTAAGTTCTAATCTTGTACTTAAAGGTTATCATGAAAATATTGTCAAATCCATGTCAATATTTTAGAGGATCACACTATCTATATCTGAGCATATCAAACATCTCCAATGGGTTAGCCTTCATATGCCACTAGTGAGGAGTTTGGAAGGGGTGTAGGTATTCTTAAGAGCATGTTCAATTTGTCACAAGGTCTCAAGGCTGGTAATTTTTTGAACCATAACTTTTGATACTTATCTCCAAGCCATATTATTTATTATTACCTACTAAAGCTTATTATATAATATAAATCTCTTAAAATAGGCTTGAAATATTGCCAAAATATTGTGTTCATCTTTGGAGTCTCTTATCACCTTGAAATGGACAAACTACCTTTGTATTTAAATTTCAAACCTATCTGTAGTCATCACAATGGGTTTTTGAATCAACTTTAGAGTATTTAAAGGGTGATATAAAATATCTATATATGTGTCATGGAATTTTTTGTTACCATTCATGACCTTGAGAAGGCATACAAACTTATTCTTCTAAGCAAATAAGGAAAATTTTCATCATAGCTTAGTTTAGTTGCTTTCATCCTATCCTATTACCATGGAGGCCTCTTAAAAGGATAAATTAACCATAATCAAACCCCTTCCCATGCTTATAAATCCTCTCAAACTGATTATGAAGTTTAGACCTGCTCAAAACCCTATAAATCAATCAACAATGCGATTTGTGGCCTCTTTATTATCATATTTCCATTCACAAATTCCAAATTATTATCCATAAAGGTGATCCTAAGACCTATATATGTTATCCAGGTGTTTTTAAGACCAATAATGTGTATTAGAATCATATAAAAAAACATTATATTTCATTAGGATCTTTGAGGGTTTTGTTGTGTCCAACATGCCCCGATTTCCTCAAAATGGGGGACCCCTCTAAAAAAATCCATCAACTAGATTTCCTGGGTCTTTTCTTTTATTCTTGCTAACTTCACTTGAAATAAATCCTTGGAATATTATGTCTCTCTAATTTCCCCAAGTATTAATAAGCCTCCTTTTTTATGACTAAAGTAGACTTGTTCTTTTATGTATTTAGGGTGGTAACATTGTAGGTTTGATTTTAAAGGAATTCCCTAGAGTATTGTTCCTTTCCCATAGAAAAGAACATAAAACCCTTCATGATGAATCAAAATCTTAATGATAGATGATTAAATATTAAATGTGTTGCATGTATTTTAATTTTATACTTAGTCTTTTTGTGGGTTTCATAGGGGAAAATGGACAGCTCAAAATTTTCCATGTCTCCAAGTTATCATAACAGCCAATCCTTGGACCTATTATAAATGTTAGATATTGAGAGAGTACATCCCACTTAAAATGTGCCACATCACCAAGTTATTTGAGTGGCCAATCCCTAGACATGTCAAATATGTTAGAGCCTAAGAGAGATTGACCCACTCAGAAGGTGTCACATCACCAAGTTATCAAAATAACCAGTCCTTAGACTTGTCAAAGATGTCAAAGCCTAGGAAAGGCCAACCCACTCAAAAGGCACCACATCATCAAGTTGTCAGAGTGTCCACCTAAGGCCCCAAAATAGTCATAATTAAGTATGGATTAAGCTTGAAAACCAAACAAAGTGTGACACATGTCCTTAAATGACACCTCACCCTTCTTAAGGGCCTGACATAAAGTATGAATCCATGCCTATGTGCTAACCATTAGAATGAGGTTTAATGTGTAGATGACATGTGGCATAAAGTAAGAGTTAACTGGGAAGCCTCTAAGGGATGTAAATGCATACCTATCATGCATTAGGCATTAATGAAATAAAATGTTAGGCCCAATGGATATTTTAAAAACATACCATCACCATTTCCAAATCTAGTTGGTGGTAGGGAATCATGGGATCTAAATTTGACTCTGGATTCATAAATAGAGGAGATATGGCCACTAACTCAATTTTGAATTCATAATAAATGAGCTATTAAATTCCATTAATATATGAGGTTGAGTGCATGTGTTTATATATTCCTAAGGAAAGACCACTAATCGTTACCATTATATACCTTCGAGAGTACTCTAACTCTTAGCTTTCCAATTCTCATAGAGCACCCATGAGTTTCTTGCCTCCTATGCTTAGATCCCTCCTTCTAATTCCATCTTTTGTTCACTCCAAACTCTGGTTCATAAAATACCCATGAGATTTGGGTATTTCCTAAAATGGAAGATGGGGACAACTATAGACTTTTGTCTTCCATTTTAGGACTGATCTAAGATCAGTCTATGGAATGTATGTATCTATTTGGCTTCACAAATGGAGTCTGCAAGAATAGTCTCTAAGGGATGTAGTATCACCATCGAGAGTTCATTATGAAGTTATTGCACATAGATCTAATTATCAAAGGTTGTTATGGGAGTTAATGTATTACACTTATCTATTTCTAAATACAATGGGGTAGGGTATTTCAATCACATAAAACAAACATAAAAGAGAGAGGTGAGATTAAGGTAGGAAAAATACCTTGTAGGTCTAAAATGAACTCAATGTGTTAACCATCAGACCAAACACCATTGCCATAGTTATACCATTGTAGATTGAGTTTCACTAAAGTTATACCTCCAAGAATAGATAGTGGGAAGAGTATAAGGAAATAGGGAGTATTCCTCTAATATGATCCCTCACTAAATATAAGTACTAGGAGTTTATAGTAAACTACACATAAACATCCAATAGTAATTTGTAGATTAACACACAAATTAATAGTACTATAAAAGAGAAATGAGAGAGATCACATAGTGATTATAATAGACAAACACATCATAACCATAAAACATATGACATGAAAAAGTATTAGTCCAATTAATCTAGCATTAAAAATCATTTGGAATGTATATGAAATATAATTGAGACCTAGAACAAAGCCTTTGGAGAAAATAAGAATTGTATTCATTAAAAAAAGTTAGTGTTATTTCAATAATTGATCTTAGTTGACTAAAACTTGCTCAAAATCACTATTAGACTATAGCCAATATTTCACCTACATTTTCCTTCATCTCTTTATATTGTATAGTTGGCCAATAGTGATTATTTTAATATCACTAAAGTTTTTTAATGAATGCAATTCCTATTTTCTACTAAGGGTTTATTCTACATCTCAATTATCTTTGATCTCAATTCTAAATGTTTGTCAATGCTAGATTAATTGGAATAATACTTTGATACATCATATGTTATATGGTTATGATTTATTTGGATATTATAATCACAATTTTAGCTCTCTTATTTTTCTTTTATAGTATTAGTAATTTGTGTTAATCTATAAATTACTATTGGGTGTTTATGTGTAGTTTACTATAAACTACAAGAAATTGTATTTAGTGAGGGATCATATTGAAGGCATAATCCCTATTTCTTTAGACTCTTCTCACTGTGTGTTCTTGGAGGTATAAATTTTGTGAAACTTAGTCTATAGTGGTATAACTATGGCAAGGACACTTGGTTCAATTGCCAATGCATTGAGTTCATTTTAGACTTGGAGGATCTCTTTCATGCCTTAATCTCCCCTCTCCTTTTGTGTTTTTTATGTGATTTAACTACCCTCTCCCATTGTATTTATAAATATATAATCATAATACACAAAATCCCATAATGATCTTTGATAATTAGATTTGTGTGCAAGAACTTCATATGGAACTTCTGGAGGTGATACTACATCTCTTAGAGACTATTCATGTAGACTCCATTTGTGAATTAAAATACCTACATCCATGCCTTGGAATGATCCTAGATCAGTCCTAAAATTGAGGATGAAATTTCATAGTTTCCCCATCTTCCCTTTTATGGTATACCAAAATTTCATGGGTATTTTATGAACTGGAGTTTGGAGTAAACAACAAGTTTGAAAGGCAATTTTTTGGTCTTAAAATTATTAGTAATAATTCATATAGTACAAGCCTCTGATGGATTTAAAAATTTCATGAAGTTGGATTGAATGGACCTTTTTAACATTCCATAATGGCACTTGGTCCCATGTACCTCCTCAACAAAATTCCCACATAAGTAAAATGACCTTGACTATGTGTAAAGGATTGAGGTGACTATTTTGAAGAAAAAGGTCATTATGATGCTTGTTATTCATTATAAATTAATCTTATTGACCTTATCACTCCTATAAAATGTGTTAAAATGATTTTATATGGAATTTGACTACCCTTATGGCCTTGAAATTAATTTAATCTATGCTTAGGGTTTGTATGCATTTTTGCAGTTTTGACCCTAATAGATTCATTTTGATGTTTTATTTTTTTTATTCAAGGAATATAATCACTATAGAATTTTTTAAAGGATATTAAAAATATATCACAAGTTTATTATCTTCCTATTCAATGCAAAACATGTTCTTCTTCTTCTTCATGGATTCATTCACAAACTTGACACAATCAAGTTAAGCATGTATGTTCACATTGTTCTCTTGGTCATTTGACTATAGATGGGTTTTTATGAGTTATACAACTTACCCAAATCAAAATCAAGGATATGATGTCTCTAAATAAAACTTTTTTGATTTTTTCCATTTCTTAATGCTCTTTTCAACAACCATCTGCATACCAAAGTGCTTTAGAAATCCCACTTCTCAAACATGCTTGTACACTATTATATGTATTCTCCTAGCAAGGAGTTCATGATTTTTTTGAAAAAAATGTTCTATAACTATATTTATGTTTAATTTTATAATATTAATCAATAATAAGCCAATATCCTATTGGTTTATTGAGGATTTAATCTCAAATGCAAGTTGGCTATCTCTCAGTTTTTCATAGGCCTAAAACACCTTCCTTCAAGTGATATTAAATCAAACAAATGATTTATAATTTTCAAAAGAATTTAAAAACTTCAAAAACATTTTCCAAGTTCTATCACACCATAAATGATCTGTCAAGTATCTTGTTTAGCACTAGATGCATTTTTTTTCCAAATTCCTATAAATAGGCTTGTAGGTGCTTATCTCAAGCTTGGCCCATTTCAAACTTGTATTTTGACTAGCCTACAAATATTTGATGATATTAAGTGGTTATATATAAAATTTTAGGTTCATATGACTTGTTTTAAAACCCTTTTCAATTGATAAACTACACAAGATTTTCTAGGAGCTTCTCTAACCTTCTTGTAGACTTACATAGTCAAGTCATAGGTGCATGACTGCCTTCTTATTTTGTCATCTCGATCATGCATGATCATGAAGTATATTTAAGGTTTGATTTAGTTTGATAAAAATTTATACACATAAATAATGTACTGGAAACCTATCCATCAATCACAGGCTTGCACTTCTTTCTTCAACACTTGAAATTCTTTCCCAAGAACATTAGATTTAATGACCTTCAAAATTACCACCTATAACTTCCTATAAATATGATTTTATAGTAATTTTACACTTATTTAATGATTTATAATTTTATTATCTAAATTTATTGTCTCAAACGCCACTCCATGTGGATTAGTCATTAATCATCAAAATTTTGCTTATCTACAAGACTATGTCTTCTTTACTTGAAGTCTTTATGCTTGGTGCAAGAAAGACACTTTGGAAATGAAAAAAAGATAGTTGAGAATGTAATGGATATTATAATAATATAATAAATTTATATAAAGTGTTTTTTCTTCTTTTACAACCCCAAAAACCGTCACTTATACCAAACAGGCTTAAGAACTTGCCATTCTCAAACCCTACAGACCTTTATTTGCACATTCCATTATTATTTGCATTGAAGAATTGATTAGTAGTGGTATAAGAGGGATTTTTGGATTTTTATGAGGTTGAATATATCATATATATTTGATTTCAAGCATATTCAAGCTATAAACCCTTACAAACCTAAAAAAACATTGCTTATCATGACAAACACAACAGAAGGACATTTCTTATTAACAACAATATGAACATTAGAAACTTGGGTGGATTTTTATTTTTTAAAGATAAAATAAACCTAAATAGATAATTTTTAAAAAAATTAATGCATTTACCAATCACATACTTTCCATTTCAAGGAGAAAACCATGATAATGGGGTTTAGGATGGTTTTAAAGAGATTTAACTTCTTAACGATAGTTTATAAATATCTGCCTCCTAATCCTATAATTAATTCCATGAATTTGAATGGAATAAGTGTGGTCAATATCCTTGAAGATAATTTTCCCTGAGTCTTTTCCTCATATATGAAACAAGCTTATGAAAATGGCTTTTATTAGCCTGTCAAGGACCCGATGGAAGACCTAAGTGGTTTTTTATCTGTCTTGAAACTGTAACTTCTTCTTGAGAATATTTTTGACTCTAAGGATAATAGATAATCCATTTTAAAGGCTTAAAATTGAATATTAAATTTGAAACTATTTCCATGAGACCTCCACAAGACTTTCTTCTTTAATAGAATTTCATATATTACGAGAACACCCTACTAGATCTATAAACCAAGTGGATCTAGAGTTATTATTGGCATATATAGTGGTGATTTAATTCACAAGAGCATATTTCACCTTATTTTCCCTATAATTTATCCATTTTTCTCTATTTTGACATAATAATGATGATTAACGTAGTTTCAAGTATGACTTAACATTAAAAAAGGAGATTTATGACACCTTGAACAAGATTTATGAGAAAGATACATATAATATGATATTTAAAAAGTGTTAAATTAATTAAAATACCCCATTTTCAATTATATACATGACATTAGACCTTCATATTTGATGTTCCCTCAAGGAGTTATATTACAATATTGCAACAAGCAATATAAGACAAAACAATGGAAACCTTAAACTCCTCAAAAGTACCATAATTTATTCAATGTGATTGAAAATGTAATGTTTCCATCTTACCAACTTGTCTGTTAGGTACATGTTGACCAAATTTGACTTTTTGGTCAAATTAGGGCACCCCTAGTAAAAATCTTGATTTTTTAAACTTATAAGGGGGTGTAATGTATTGTCATAAGGTATTTTATAGGTCATTTGATGCTATTCAATGTTATATTAACCTTAGTCACTTATTTCATTAGCCTCCCATGTCTTTTAGGGTCATTTCAAGGTTATAAATAGTGAATTTAATGCTTTCTACATATTTATTAGGAAATGTGAAAGTGTCAATGGGTGATTTTATTCCTCATGTGTCCATAAAAGATATTAATTAAATGACAAAACTGAAAAGTTATAGGTTCATTTAGAGAAAAGATAATTTTCTTAAAGAAAAGGAAGAAAAGGACACTTGTAAGACTCCTTGGGAAGTGTGATATATGGTATAAGCTCAAGGTAAATCCTTTAATATTCCTCAACTCAACTCCATGTTTGAAATGATCTAAAAGTGCCATTTCCAAGTCAAGACCATTTAACTCCCTTCTTATTCTTTTTGGTAGACTGAAGTGACACTTAGGTTTTTATTTGGTATGAGAAACATGGGTATTTTTAGGAAAAATGAGTTATAAGGTTATTATAAAATTATATAAATTAAAATACATATAATAATTTTGGATATTGGTCAACTGTGTTTCATGAACATCCATTTGGAGTGGACTATGTAAAACTACCTACTCATCCATGTACCCTTCAAGTTTTACCTTGGTTCAAGCAATTCCATATGAGTCAGATGATGATATTGATTCCATAGTATTTTGGAATAATTTTATAACACTTATCATGTTTGGTTTCAATTTTTAAGTTATTTTTATACGCTGATACCCTCAAGTTTGTAGACTAGCCCATTTTGGGTTGATTGATAATTTTCCTCCATTTTTAGGGATTCCATGCTTTTTCATGGTTTTGTATGGTTATGATAGGTTAATTATATTTTTATAAAAGTGATATTAAGCTCATTTTAACTTTAAAATATCAATTTCAAAGAAAATACTCTTTGATTTACAATCATGTGTAACCTACCTTTCCAATCTACCATGAATGTGCTTACATACAAATTGCTTGGAAAATAAGCTCACATTTAATGGAGTGGGTTAGTTATTTTTTTACATCCATGATATTTTTAATATTATTTTTGGAGCATTGAAATGAGTTTATGACCTATTTTAAGGCTAAATTCTATGTTTACTACCTCAATCCTGCTCATAATCTGCCTGTAACAGTCCATATACACCTACAACAGCCATTACAGACATCATACTGAGGTGTGAATGGGTTTACATGTTTTAAAAACTCTTAATATGACTTAATATTATTTTTAATTATTTATGTAAAAATTTAAATTTCACTTTCATATTAGATTCATATGGCTTATACCTTACTGTTGATATGCCAAATTATCCACTTAACAGGTGGCTAAGTAGGTTATCAAAATATTCTCATGTAAGGATGGAATAAATTAAACAACTAATTGAGGTTTTGATATGATTTTTATATCATTAAAATATAATATAATTTTATTAAAAACAAAATAAGTGTGCAATCAACTTGGAAAGGAGATAGATTGTGTTTTGGTTCTTTGTCCCTAAAAGGGCAAAATAGGGATCAGGGAGGTTTTTGTGACTAATATATGACAAAGGTACAAGGTTGAAACATTTAATTAGTTATTTTTATTATCACCATCAAAATAAAATACCCTTTCTAAGTTTTAAGGATATATGATAGAGGTAAGGTGGTTTTTGAAAGGCCTAAAGTTGCCTACAAAACCACTAAATTTAGGTATATATATCTACAAGCCTAAAATCAAAAGTGACCTTATGCTCTAGAATGAACATTTTAGGTGATACCAAATTTTATATTGGTTAAAATAATTTAATGGAAACTCATAATATAAAATTTTCTTCAAATTAATAGATGGAGTTTTATCTAGCTTACATGGACACTCCCAGTCTGTACACTGTATGTATGCTGACCTACAAGCATGGTTTAGAGGAGGAACAACTCAATATAGGGGGATGACCTTTAGATTTAATATTAAAATATTTTTAAAGGTTTAAAATAATATTTTTGGTTCAATATCATGATGTGTGAATTTAAAATGGATTCAATGAACCTGTCACTACAACCAAAGCCCAAGGAGAAAAGATACCTACAAGGTTTTATCAAGCCCAATACAACTGACTATGTTGACAGAGATGAGAAGATTAGGTTTTGTGAAATGTATTTTGTCCAAAATTATGCATTTATTATTTAAATTAAGGATTCATATAAGGTATTTATGTACTAGGACCAGAGTCCAACTGAGCACATAAGCACCTATAGGAGTGAAAGAATATGGGCCTCAATCTAGGGACAACAGGGTACTCATTTTAGCTAAAAGGTGAATATGAGGCTCAAGAAGGAGTTTGGGTGATATGTTAGTAAAATTAATGATTACCTTAATGAGTATCATGATGACCTCCATAATTTATCAACAATGTAAAGCAAGAACACTCAGACCTCATAAGACTATTCAATGAAACTTATAGCCAAGTCAAGAATGGATACAGGTAATGAGATAAGAGGTGAAGTATGAGGGTTTTCAAGGAATAAAAATGACCATAACTGGTTAAAAAAATAATGAAACAATTACAATAATATCCAATAAGTTATCAAAACTACCTATAAATATTCCTTTGTCTAAAAATTGGCACCTACAACCAACTTTAAGGGATTGAGTCAAATAGTGAGAGGCAAAGAAGAAAGGGGTGTTTTGACTAGGGTATATGCATATGCATGATGAATAATATGAACCTAATAAATTATAAGAGATTTTATGAGAATTAAATAATATTTTCAACACTTTCTTCAAAGAACTAACTCATGCAAGGTCCACCTAAAGGTAACCCTTTCCTAGGCAAAAAACATAGTCAATGGGTCTTGATTGGTATTGGAGGTTTTCAAACCCTAAAGTATGAAGAAAAGTAGAGATACATATGGGGTACATATTTTAAATCTAATTTTATGCTGTTAATACCTATATACTATATATAATACATTCAAGAATCCTAAACAGGCTAAATACAGTAAGGTTGCATAGTCTATCTTTCTAAAGTCTATCTTGGGTTTTTGGTGGATTGAAGGGGTAAATGATGTAAAATAAGGTTAAAATTTTGTAAATACCATGTTTTTAATTTATTAAATCTCATAAATTGAATGGTATATCAAATAAAATAGGGTAAGTGCCCCTTGTTTTATTTTAGACATGGGGCACTTCACCCTTGTGTAAACCCTGCAAGTTTAAGAGAAAAAGAATAGAAGGTGAACCAAAAGTTAAAGGAACTTGTAAATAAGTTTTATATAGTTGAAAAATACCTAAAAAAAATAAGTAAAAAATAACATAAGGATGAAACCAAGTGAAGTGGTCTAGACACCAATTTTTGTAGGCAATCCTAGTAAGTGAAGAATAAGCCTAAGGGACAAATGAAGGGAAACTATCACTTCTCACATGAATGAAGATTTTTATGAATGTAAACATGTATAAGGTACCCTATTATAGTTTTTTGAGCTATTTATATTTATGGGAACCTATAAAAACTAACCTTGATCTTAAAAATCAAATAGGCCTACTAGGCATGGTGAAGCCTAGTACCCAAATGAGGAGTCAGTCACATTTATGGCATGACGTGAGAATTATAACTTGTTGGAACATGTGTATGAAATTTATATAGGTGTGTTCAAGATCTCAAAGTGTAACTAAAGCCAAATAAGGTCATTTTCTAGCTCAAAACCCATTTAGGGTTGTAGGAAGGAGGAAAACAAACTCGATATGCTAACTTAGAATGCTCACACATTTCATGAGGAATTTAATGGATGACAAAGAAGTTAAATGATGTTATTAGGGTCCCCTAATACAAATTTTATGTAATTTTTTGGTAGGTTGGATGTCAGGTTTTTATGAACAATCCTTAAGACCTAAAACTGCCCTAAAACCCTACTAAACCCTTGCTAAGGACCAATCTTGGAAAATGGAGTTGGATAGATTCCAAAGTGAAATATTTTTCCTATAATTATGATTTAATGTTGTAAAGGACTCCCCCAAGATACTTCACACCATGATGAGTTGTATGGATGGGGGAAAAAATAGGCTATTTTTTACCATTTTTGTGTTGGGTAGGATACAAGAGGAGTTTGAAGATGAAATAAATTTTAGGATGAATATTTATACTTTTTATAACTCCCTATTATCATTATATTTCTTGAAATAACTTTTAAGGGTTTAAATAATAGGCTTCAACTCAGCTAGTCAAATATGGCATATTACACAAGCTAGTGAGAGGGATGAAAAGCTTCACTTGGACTAGTTTAAAATATTACCTAATGATTCTAAGTCCATGGAGGGTATTAATGATTTTAATTAAACCTATCCCACATATTTACATGGGTAAATTATGATAAATTTGAAGACAAGTGTGCTAGGTGCATGAGAAAGAGGTTTCTTATAGTGCAGGTGATGATGGCTCTCTTACAAGTGATTCTAGGAGACCATGCATGCAATAAATTCATGAAGATGAATTTATGAGATCCTCCCCTTCCATTATAATCATTGGACATTCCATTTATTAGTTACAAGTCACTCAAATAGGCCTAATCATGAAGGTAGTTTTTTGTGCAATGAAAGGATTTTTATGCCACTTTGCATAACTTTGATGACTTAAATTGACACTTATTTCTCTTAACCTTACATGGTTCATCATGTATCCTTCTCAAATTCACAATTAAATCCTTATATCATCTTGACAAGTGTCTGTGTGACCCTTAGAGTTCTTTTCCTCTCTCTCTCTCTCTCTCTATATATATATATATATATATATATATATATATATATATATAGAGAGAGAGAGAGAGAGAGAGAGAGGAAAAGAACTCTAAGGGTCACACAGACACTTGTCAAGATGATATAAGGATTATATATATATATATATATATATATATATATATATATATATATATATATATATATATATATATATATATATATATATATATATAAGAGTTGGCCATTTTGGCCATTGTATTGGAAGCTCCACCTGAGTATGGTGAAGCCCTACTCATTTTTATACCTTATGATCAATAAAATGACTAAGTATTACCTCTTCATGATTTTTCATAAGTTTTTTCCACTTGAATGATGAATCTTGTTTAGTGAAGATTATGGATTCCTAGCATGTGGTCTCATCCTTTCACCTTGTTTACAGTTGGAAAAATTCTTCTTTTATGGTATGTTAAGTTTTTTAGGGGATGTGAAATTTTGAGTGAGTTATTATTTTCATTAGTGACATTCAATGCCTCTTGTCTAGTCCTCCTAGCTTTGCACATTCATCCATGACCTCATAATGTAGCATTGATGTGAGAAGATGAAGATAAAAGGAGTGTTTTTTTATTTATTTATTGGTATCAAGTGTAGATTTCAATTGGTTGGAATTCATCAAATTGATTTTGTTTATCACCCCCTTATTTTATATTTGATTTCAATTATCTCTCTCTCTCTTTTCACCCCCCAAAATTAGTATTAGGTTCAATACTAAGTAGTACACCAAGGGAGCTAGCCCTATCTAGAGACTCACCTCATTCCTTAGGCTTCCCACAAGCCTATAGGTGATTCCATTGTGCCACTTGGATGAGGAGATATTTTCATCTCATCAAAGGATGAAAATCCAAGTGAAACCATTACACTTATCTATCTTGGAACATACTACCTTTTAGATGATCATCACCTCTTTATCTTCATCAGGGATCAAGTCTACCTTGAATTACACAAAAAAACCTTAACATATCCAAATTTACCTTAAATTATTCTAAATTAATCACAAAATACCTCATTTAAAATGGAAATTGATGCAATAGATCATGTTTTGGATTCTAGGGGTTAATTTTTGGCCTAAGAGGTCAAATTATCAACATTTTTGGCAACTCGTAGGGGTTGGTTATCTTTCTAAATAATTGGATCAGTTTCCTTTAAATTACATTGGGTTATGGATTCATATACCACTTAAAAAACCTAATTTAGACCTTGAACATTGATTTTAGACCCCTAGAACAAGTTGAAACAACTTAAGATACCTTCCAAGAACACACAACAACAACAAGCAAACAAAAATAAGACAAAAATATGCCATGAGGCATTTATAGAACACAAAAACTAATATATTAAAACAAATTATAATAGAAACACTTAGAGGAAAAAAATTTGGTCTACTATGCACAATACCTCAAAAGCCTACTCTACCTAGATCAAAAGGAAAATTTTCATAACTTTATTGACTACATATGAGAAAATTTTCACTTGATAAATGGAGTCCATTGGAATTTTTCTTATGAGGTGAGAGGTATGCTTTACCTCTTAATATTTTTACATGTTCATGACCTTATTGATTGATAATCAGGCCCAAAACATCATTTCTTCATATGTCACATGATCATGGATATCAAGAAGATTATCATACCTTGCCCAAGTTTGATTATTTGATGAGAACAAAGTAATTTATGCCTTACTCTAAGGATTATATTGATTAGTCATGACCAATTGAGGTAATTATCTTTATAAATTAGCTGGTAGACTTTTCTTTGTGCTTTAGTTATGTTCTTCAAGAGATGTGGGTCTATTAAAGACCTATAATTTTGGAACAAGAAGATGGCATTATTTCCATAAGTCATTGGAGTCTTCTTCTTGTCCTCTTGGAGAAATAGCAAATTCAAAAACATCCTTTATCTCATCCTCATGAGTTGAAAACTTGTTAATTTTTTTAATTAATTTATAAATGTCTAAGTATAACAACCACATATCATCAAGACCTTTTTGATCTTGCTCATTGGGTAACCAGACTATCAAATAAAATGGTTTCATCAATATCTCTCTCATGCTCTACTACACTATGATCAAATATCATGTCTTATTGGACCTATTAATATCCACCTTGAATAATGTCATGGATTGAGATGATGGGGTCTTCATCTTATGATGCAGGGACCCCTTAAAGTTATTCACTCATGCTTTCACGATGTCCACTAGTTAAGATGACTACTTCAGACTCCTCTTATTTATCATGAGGATCAATGCCTTTGAGTACAAACTCATCTTCTCCTAAAAAAAAGTAAGAATCTATAGATATTTTATGTCACCCATGAAAGACTCTAAAGGTGAAGACTTAGTTGATGCATTAGCTACAACCTCCATATTGAAACACTCATGCTAAGGAACTATTTGAATCTATGTGATTATATTCATCCTTGTCCTAAATTTATATTCTTATAAAGGTGATATAAAATATATATAGAGGTGTCATGGAGTTTATTTTTACCATTCATGACCTTGAGAAGGTCTAAAAATTTAGTCTTCTAAGCATATAAGGAAAATTTTCATCTAGGCTTAGTTTAGTTGCTTGCAGCATGTCCTAACACCATATAATAATCTCAAATGGATGGTTGAGGGAAATAATACATATATATTGGATTATAAATCCTCTCCAATTGATTAGGAAGTTTAGACCTACTCAAAACCTTTCAAGTCAATTAAAAAAGGAAATTTTAGGCCTTTCTCTCTTGTGTTATTTCTATTTAGATGTGCTAACTTGGTATCCAAATAGGTTATATTGATACATATTCCAAATATTTTAAATATCAATCATGTATATTATAATCATCTAAACCAACATTATTTTTCATTGAGATCTTTGAGGGTTTGCAAGGTAGTTATTTGGTATTCAAATTCTTAGTAATCATTCATAAAGTACAGTCCTTTTATGGATTAAAAATTTTCATTAATTTGGAGTGGATATACCTCATTAACATTCCCTAATATAACTTGGTCCCATGCACCTCCTCAATAAACTTCCCACATAAGCAAGATGACCTTCTTAACTGTGTAGGCCTATGTGTGAAGAATAGAGGTGACTTTTTTGAAAAAAAAATCATTATGATTCTTTTTATTCACCTTTATAGTCTTCTAAGGGTGCCATAAAATATCTATATATGTGTCATGGAGTTTTAGGTTACCATTCATGACCTTGAGAAGGTCTACAAACTTAGTCTTCTAAGCAAACAAGGAAAATTTTCATCTAGGCTTAATTTAGTTACTTTTAACATATCATAACACCATGTAAGAATATAAAATGGATGTTTTAGGTAAATTAAACCTCTACATATGATTATACATCCTCTCTAATTGATTAGAAAGTTCAGACCTACTCAAAATCTTGTAAATCAATCAAAAAAGGTAATTTTAGACCTCTCTCTTATGTTACTTCCCTTCACATGTGCCAAATTTGTGTCATAATAGGTGATATTGATACCTATATATGTACTCAAATAAATTTTAAATACCAATCATGTGTATTATAATCATCTAAACCAATATTCTCTTTTATCGAGATCTTTGAGGGTTGGCAAGGTATTATTTTGGTCTTCAACTTCTTAACAATCATTCATAAAGTATAGACCTTTGATGGATTTAAAAATTTGATGAAGTTGGAGTGAATATAAATATTCAAAATTAAATAGTTTAACTTGTTCCCATGCACCTCCTTATCAAAACTCCCACATAAGAAAGATGACCTTCTTGACCATGTAGTCTTGTGTGTGAAAGATTGAGGGGACTGTTTTGAACAAAAAGGTCATTATGATGCCTTTTATTGACTATAAATTCATCATATAGACCTTTGTGTTCATATAAAATGTTTTTAAATTATTTTATATGTCATTTTACCAACATATTGGCCTTTAATTGTATTTAGTTTATGCTTAGGGTTCGCATGCACTTTTATAGTTTTGATCCTAATAACTTTATTTTGATTTTTTCTTTTCTTTTAAGGAATATAATCACTATATAAAATTATATAGTATCTTAAAAATATATCAAAAGTTTATTATTCTCATATTCAATTCAAAACATGTGCTTCTTCTACATGGATTCACTCACAAACTTGACACTATCAATTGAGCATGTATATTCACATTATTCTCTTGATCATTTATTGTAGATGGATTTTTATGAGTCATAGATATTTAAAACTTAGAAGGAAGGATATTAGGTATTTTTAGATACCTTTTTTTATGTTTAAAAATTTTAAATTTTCCTTTCAACCTCCACATTCATACAAAAGTGCTCTAGAACTCCTGCTTTTGAACCATGCATGTACATTATTGTATGCATTCTCACAACAAGGTATACATGAAATTTTTGATAAGCATGTTTGATAACTTTATTTACGTTTAATTATAAAATATTAATCAATAATAAACCAATATCTTATTTATTTATTGAGTATTTTATCCATATGTATTTTTTAATACCCTTTAAGTGGTTATATAAGCAATTTTTTATCCATATGAATTTTTTTAATACCCTTTAAAAAATTAAGTGGTTTTATTAAAAAAATTTAATATTAAGTGGTTTTATAAAAAAAAAATTATCCATATGAATTTTTTTAATACCCTTTAAACTAAGAAACTACATAATATTTGTTGGGAGCTTCTCTAACTTTCCTACATACTTACATAGTCAAGTTGTAGGTGCATGACCGCCTTCTTATTTTATCATCTTGATCATGCATGATCATGAAGGATATTGAGGGTTTTATTGAGGTTATCAAAATTTATATACCTAAATAATTTATTGGAAGCCTATCCATCAGTCATAGGCTTGCACTTGTTTCTTCAACACTTGAAATTCTTCCTCAATAATGTTAGGTTCAATGACCTTCAAAAATACCACCTACAAATTCCATTAAAAATGATATTATAGGAATTTTAAATTTATTTAATTATTTATAAGTGTACTATACATATATTTTCAGGTCTCTCAAAACTCATTCCATGTATATTAGTCATAAATCATCAAAAGATTGCTTGTCTACAAGACTGTCTTCTTCACTTGAAGTCTATATGCTTGGGTCAATGGAAGAAAGACACTTTGGGGACGAAAAAAGATGTTTGATCATGGTAAAATTATTAATATAATATTAAAAAAATTATCTCAAGTTTTTTTCCTTCGTTTACAAGCCCCAAAACCTTCACATGTACCAAACAAGGTTAAGAACTTGCCAATCTGAAACCCTGTAGACCTAAATCTAAACATTTCATTATTATTTTAATTTAAGACTTAATTAAGGGTGGTTTAGGATGTATTTTTTTATTTTTTAAATATTAATACATAATATATATTTTATTTCAAGAATATTCAAGATGGAAATCTTTAAAACCATGTAGAAACCTTCCATGACATGCTAGAAACAACATAATAAGATAATTTCTTATTAACACCAACATAAACATTAAAAACTTGGTGTAATTTTATGTTTTATATATTATATGACTCTTAATAGATAATTATAAACCATTTTCATTCATTTACCAAGAACATACCTAGCATTTCAAGGAGAAAACTGTGATAATGGGGTTTATGAGGTTTTTAAAGAGGTTTACCTTCTTAATGATAGTTCATAAAGATATGCCTCCTATTCCCAAAAATAATTCCATTATTTTTAAGATAATATGGGTGGTTAAAATCCCATAATATAATTTTCCTTCAGTCTTCTCCTAATTTATGAAACAAGCTAATGAAAATGGATCTTATTAGCCTACCAAGGACTCAATATAAGAACTTAGTGGTTTTTTATGTTTATTTGGATTACACCTTCTTATTGAGCATGGTTTTGAGTCTAATGAGACTATATAAGTCCTTTTATAGGATTATAAGTCAATATTTAGTTTGAAACCATTTCCATGAGACCTCCACAGACCCTTCTTCTTCTTCTTCAAGAAACTTGTTTATCTTGCCAAAATACCCTACTAGAGTTGTGAACCAGGTGGCTATGGAGTTATGATTGGCCTATATGATGGTGATGTGACATATAATAACATATTTCACCTTCATTTCCTTGAATTTATTCATTATACTCTATTTATATTTTATAATGATGAGCAAGGTAGTTTCAAGTATGAATTAACATTGGAAAATGAGCTTTATGACACCCTGACCAAGATGTTTAAGAAATATACATATAATATATATTCAAAAAGTGCAAAATAAATTCCTTTTTCTCCTATAGACATGAAATTATACCTTTATAGTTGATTTTCCCTCAATGGGTTATATTACAATATTGTAACAAGCAACATAAGGCATCATAATGGAAACCTTACTCTCTTCAAAAGTACCTTAATTTCTTCAAAGTGCTTGAAAATTAAATGTTTCCATCTTACGAACTTGTCTCTTAGGTCCACTTATCTATCTTGGAGCATGATTCATTCTTGGATAATCATCACCTCTTTGTCTTCATCATGGATGAAGTCTACCTTGACTTTTACAAATAAACCTTAACATCTCCAAAGTTACCGTAAACTCTACTAAATTGCTTACAAAAGACCTCATTTGAAAGGGAAGTTGATGCAAAAGATCAAGTTTTGGATTATAGGGGTTGAATTTTGGCCTAGAAGGACAAATTATCAATAGTAAGCTCACACTATAATATCTGAAGGGGATTCAAAATAGACTTTATTATCTATTTTTCATTATCTCACAATATTTTTTTGCTTGTTTTACTCAGTTTAAAAAATATCTATATGGGCACTGACTTATATCTTCTTTAGTATGTAGACCCAAAAACTCAATTACACTAATTTGTAGGTAGATGTAGGCCATTGAATGCATCTACAACCTTATTTTATTATTAACAAGTATGATTGTATGCACATAGGGCATATGTCATTGTCGTATGATGATGTATCAGATTTCACTTACTATGGAGTCTACTCAATCATGTGTCATCATTACATGTATTCATACTTAAAATAATATTTTCTTAAGCCTCTGAATGTGAACATTATTCCATGTATTAATTATTCATTCAGTCACATAGTGTAACCCATGGATATTAAATTAACATTGGGAACTTATTCACTGCAAAGGTCTGAGTCATGGGAGTGACACCATGTGTTAACATTGAATGCAGTCATAAATTCATAATCTAATTATTCTTATAAATTTGCATTCATATTACACAATCTACAAGAATGTGACCTAATAAAAATTTGCCACTTTTCATTACCTCACATCTTCATGATACAAATCTAAACTATATGAACATGACCCTATCTAAAATTTTCACTTGCCATAATTTTATATCATCATAACATTATATATCTCAAAAAGAATGCATAGGGGTATTTTTCATTTTCAAATTATGACTCAATAAAAAGGTGACACTTGTCATCATTATACTTCTTCATAGGAAAATAAAATTCACATATAAACATTCAAGCCAAAGCTATGACTATGCCAAATGACATAAATGTAAAAATATAAGACACGGTGACACACATTTGTCAAACAAAAAATACCTAAAGAGATGACTCAAAGATCATAGAGTTAAAATTGATGGTCATCTTCACCTGTCAACCATCATGAGCTTTGTGAAAATTCATAGGATTTATCCAATATTAGGGAAGTTAGCAAAATAGATGTGAAAAATTCATAGAGGAAAAATTATCAAAGAGTTAAAGACATAGTTGCATGGATATAAAACATTGTGATACTTTGCATGGCCAATCACAATCACAATTGGTCTAAAAAATACAAATGATAAGTTTGAATGATCTATTGGGGATTATGTCTTAGTTTTATTCTAGATTTAGATTTATATTTAGTTGCTTTAGTATTTTTATTTTACCTACGTTTAGATTGCTTTAGGATTAGTTTATATTATTTCTATTAACGTAATCACATTCAACTTTTTTAAAAATTGATGACCACCAAAATTTTATAAATACATTATATTGAAAACAAATTACTCAAAAAAGGTTTGAGGGAGACTCATCAAGTGTATGAAACGTTTATGGATGTTTCATGAGTTTGTTTCAATGTTCTACCTCTAAAAAACTCATATTGATGTCGTATTTTCTAAGATTTAAGAAATCATTTAATCAGATTTTATTTGATTATTATGAGTAGGTAAATTATGCAACTATATTATTTTGACCATTTCAATTAATTAATATTTAATATGTTTTTTTTGTAGATAGATGTGTTGTTTCTATTTTCTATATTGAATTTTGATCTTTATAAAAAAAATTATGGATGAATGTGTAATTGTTATTCATGTGATCAATTTACTCTTCAAAAAGACGTTGCCAAAATTTAATCATAGTTGATTAGTATTTAAAATATTATATCATTTTTACTTAGATTTGAGTGAATTCTAAATTTTAAGAGTTTTAATTGTTTCACATTAAATATCAAAAAGAGTTTCTCAAGCAAAATAATTACTTGACTAAAATATGAAACATTATTTTATTCCCTAAACTTACCTATTTTGGATTTGTTAATGAGATATAATTATTGTAACATAACATCATTATAAATATATATCCTTAGGTGTTTTTTGATCAATTATGTGAATTTACCTTTATAGGATGTAGGTCACCTAATGTTACTCCACCATGGCTACATAGGAGATTTATAACTTAGAACTCATGATTTGGAGTGGGAAACCAATGATCTTAAAATGAGATTAATTTATCTCATGAAACTATCATAATAGGTTTATAAACCCTTCATCAACATGTAAAATTTGGGGCTAAAAGGAGGACCTTTTGTGATAAACTTCACTCAATGTGTGTGTTTTTATCTCATTTTAAAAATAGAAAACTATAAAATAAAAAATAAAGTGATGCATGTCTTATCTTGGTTAAACATCCATCAACATACTTGGAGTTAAACACGAAATTATAAAAAATCATTTCAATTACACTCCAAAGTTTCAAAATGATATAACAATTAAGAAACATGTTCATGCTTTTAAAAACACTCTAGGATTCTTAAATTTTCAACATGAAGATGTAGCCTATAGGTTGTTTCTTTTCATATTAGATAGATTAAGTAGGAATGGTTTATAAATTTATCACTTGGTTTAACTCAAAACTTTAATGAATTAGAGGGTGCATTTATTTTACAATTTGGATTGTGTTGACACAGTGGATTACACCCGGGGGTAGGACACCTAGCTCCCGCCCTTCCACATGAAACAATGGAAACTCCCCTCTCACTTGTGGGACCGATGAAGCTGGAGGGGAGAGTCTCTAGATAAGGGCTAGCTCCCTCTGATGTATCTTTTAGGCCCTAGTTTCTCCTACTGCTAATAAATAAATGTAAAAAAGGGGGGATGAAAAGGGAGAGAGAGATGCTGAAAATAGAACCTAAGCCTAAAAATGAAAAGGTAATACACCAAAAAATGATGACCCACCCAGCCTGAATATACACTTTTCACCAAGAAGAAGCACCCATACACTTCATCTAATGTGGGAAAACTCTTCTATTTCAGTGAGTCAAGGGCCCATGGAGATATAGGGAGGAAATAAATATCAAAGGTGTTATGAGATCACATGTGCCTATATTCTTGCTGTACACACTTCTGGTAGGCCTACAGAAAAGAAACTCACAATGCACTAGACATGCTGGAGTCATTCTATGAAAAGCATCAAAGATAATGACTTAAAAAAAAATAAAACAGAGACATATGCATGAGTGCAAGTCCAAATGGAGGTAAAAATGCTAAGTCTTGATTGAAGGTAAAACCTGGCAGAGCTCTACCTTACAAGCCCGAGAGATTTTGGGCAGAGTTTTGCCTTAAGGCTAAGAGAGTGGATCTTTCTCAAATGAGAATTTTTACAATATATAGAAAGAGGAAGAGAACTTGGCACTTTCTGGGAAAGACTTTGGCACTCTTTTTTCAAGTGGCCCATGTGCGCTCTGAGCCTTGGGAAGAGGGAGTTGTTTGATTGTCAGTTCTTGCTTTGACTTTGGCATTCCACATTAATGAGGAAGCATGAGTCACACCTTTCCTATATGAATAGAATACTCCCTTCAAGGTGTTTGCATATCTTGTTTGCTTATAAATGCAAATTGGAGGAAACAAGTTGTGTCACTTATTATTTGCAACATTTGGTGACCATCTAGCAATAACTCGCTTCTCCTCACCACTTGGTCTGCTTTATCTTTTCTTACACCTTGTCTTCATCCTTGCTTTGTCTCCTTCTACTCCTTCAGCCCTTAGGGGTTATCTTATAGTGGGTTGTAGCATTCCTTGGTCTCTTTTCTACTTGTCTTGGCCACTTTTTACTGATTTTCAAATAAGTGACACATGGCACGTTCCACTGTGAAACAGGCAGGACACATGGCGGCATTCACTTGACTCATGGAAGCTTTAGACACCCTTTGAAGGTCCTACAGAAGAGGACATGTGTTAGCTTTTTCTCTCTTTATCAATTCATCTAGGACCCACCATAGTTCTCATGGGATAAAAGAGAGAGACTACAGAGGCTGACACTTGTTGGCTTCCACTGAGCTTTGTAGGGGACACGTGGCACGTTCTACTACTCCTAGAAAAGCATGTCAAATCCTTCCACATTTTCCACTTGGCACCTTCCACACCCTTACTTTTCCTGGTGTAAAATTGACATTCACGAGCCTGTCACTGTGTTTGAATTTCCAATGACTTTCTTGCTTCGACCTCTTCCTTGGCGAGAGCCCTCTGCAAGGGCACATACCCTTCGGGTGGTCCTTTGAATTCCTTCAGACTTTTTGTCTGATGGAATTATGTCTTTGCCTTAAAAAAATTATGAAATATATTACCTTTATAGCTTTCTTTGTGGCCTCTTTAAAGTGTTCCCTACCCTCTGCAAGGGCTCTTGAAACTAGGACTGCCCTCCACAAGGTAACTTGTCCTTCGAGAGGCTTGAACTTTCATTTGAACTGCTCCTTTGAACTAACCATTGAACCAATCCATTGAACTAGTTTAATGGTTCAAATAGTTATTAAACCAAGGCATTGAAATGTTTGATTGAACCTGTTGATGAACTTTGTGTTGAACTTTAACATTAAACCAAAAAATGTTGAACCAATGCATTGAACCAAGCCGATTGAACCAAGGCATTGAACCAAAGTGATGGACTTGCCGATTAAACTAAGGTGTTAAACCAAGGCGTTGAACCAAAGTGATGAACTTACTGATTAAACCAAGGCATTGAACCAATGCATTGAACCAAGCTGATGAACCAAGCTGATTGAACTTTTGCATTGAACTTTGCCGATGAACCGAGTCAATGAACTTTGCAGGTGAACCGAAGTGTTGAACCTAAGCATTAAACAAAGGCATTAAATTGAAGCATTAAACTAATTTAATGGTTCAACATTTCAAAGATGCCAAATTTCCTTGTGAATTTATTCAAACAAGAGTTTGAAGAAGCTTTGTAAAACCTTGCACTCTTTGACTGGTTCTTCAACTGCTAAAAGACTACACCTACAAAGTCCATAGAAATGGACCTACAGAGTCCGTAGGAAACCTGCAAAGTCCATAGAAATTGCTAAATTCATGCAAAATCAAAAAATGGAATGGCCCAAAATAGCAGGGACAGAAGGGGACCAATTTTTTTGGCCTTTTGGGCCAAAAAATGGTCAACAAATTGGTGACTCCTAGGGGAAGCATGCCTGCTATGCTTAGAGACCAATTGCCTTTTAGTCCATTGGGCATGGAGTTAGATGCATCTCTAAAAGAGTTAGCCACTACCTTGAGGGATCCCAGAATCAAACATGAAGCCTTTTACCCCACACATAAAGGAAAACACACAAGGCTAAAAACACTACTTGTGCAAACTACACTTAGGGAAAGCAGGAAAAGAAATTGAAAGCAACTACTATGTATAACTAACCAGGTATATTTGCTTCCCTCCTAGATCAAAGGGAAATTTTCTTAAGTCCCCTCCTTGATAAGAAGAATTATGGTTCCAAACAAGTGGCTGAATGAAAATGAGATTTGGTGACTTGCTCCTCTTGCCTGTCACTTGGATTGGCCTACATCTGAGTAGATCAAATTCAAACATGCTTCCAACATATATGTACTCTATTTGTTCTTGGAAGCTTGTTGAATTCTATTCCTTCATGCTAGTGTATTTCACCAAGAAATCCATGGCTACTGGCTCATCACCATAATCCCCTTGATATGCATCATTGATTGGCTTGTTCTCTTCTGCCTCATGCTCAGGTTCCATGGTATGGCCATCCTTCTTGAAGATTTCAAAAAAAGTATCTTCAGATTCACCAACCTCTTGAAAGGATAAATTTGAAAGCCTGCATCCCCCTTGCATACTTATTTGAGTCCCAATGCTGCCTTCTCCACTCTTATCCAGCTCATAGCCTCCTTGAAGAATAGTGCAACCTACCCCAATGACTTCAAACAAATCATTCAAAACATGAACAAGAGATTTTCCATGCTCCTCCATGAAATCCATGGTGATATCCTCCTCATCCACACTCATGAAGTCTCCCTGATCAGTCATGAACTGAGCATACCCCTCTTCACTTTCTTCCTCCAAGACAGGTTCCTCCTCGTAAAGGGGTGAAATGGAAGGCTGACGAATGAACTCATGTGGAAGAAGAGGTAGTCCTTGAGCTAGAATCAAATGATTCTCCTCTTTCCATCTGGCCAACACTTCATCTATATTAGGTGTGGCTTGATAGCTCTCTTGGAGGTGTGTGGATGGAGTGTGTTCAGACATGGAATCTACTATTTGGTCTGAAATGTCCATCACACGTTAGCTGAGGAAACTCACTCTAGACTCCAACTCTACAATCCACCTATCTATATCCTCTTAGAAGAGCCTTTACTAGAGGTCATAATCATCATTGAGAGTAGGAGCAGCTTTGTCTTCTTTAAATTCTTGAGGAAAAACTATCTTCTCCTCTATCTTGCCCCATGATTCCACTATTTGCTTCTAGCTCATTATCTTGGGGTTGGAATCTTGCTCCTATGAATAGGCAGTAACTTTATCCTTTTCAAGGTCCTAAGCTAGTTCATGATGTTCTTTCTTCTATCTTGGGATCTAGAGATAATACTAAGAGACTTGAGGAAGTTGGGGAAGGTTAGGGAGGGTCTGTTGATGTACAGGGAGAGCTATCTGAAGAGAGGCATGGTGGAAAGCTAGGTGCACAGGATTAAGGGCGTGATATATTGGTGCATCAGATGAGCCAAAATGAGCAAGTGCCATCTGATAGAAAGGATTTGGCACAAAAGAGGGGGCTTTATTTAGAAAAGGAGGGGGCACACAAGGCTCATCAAAATTAGGTTGGGAAAGGGAAATAGGGGATCCTTTTAAAACCTCATGAGAAAACAAGGGCAGACTTTTGGCCAAAATCACTTGATTTTTGTCTCTCCACTTTACTAAAAATTCATCAATATTGAAATTTTCTTGAGGATTAGTAGAAGGGGTATCTTTTGGCATAGGCTCCTCTATGAGGTCTAAAATCTCCATCTCTCTTTCTCTAAGTATTCTCATCTTAGCTTCTAATTCCTCAATCCGCTTAGCTATATTATCTTGAAAAAGGCTTTCTTAGAGCTCATAGGAATCATCATATAGATGGGGACCACATGAAGGTTGCCATGAAATACAATAAGCTTCTTGAGGAAGGGTGGGAGGGACTTGAAAAGGACTAACCTCATTTTGTACCTCACACTCTTGGACAATGTCTTTCTCCTCCTTGCTATTCCATGACTCAACCACTTTATTCCAGCTCAAGATATTAGGACTAGGCATCTCCTTTTGGGGTGATGAGGTCACAATGTGAGAGGGTAGTGAGGGTTTGGATTGCACTTCCCTTGCTATCAAAATAGACCACTGCATTTGAAGATTTGCCAATTCAATATGTCTATCAAGATTAGCCTTAAACACAAGATTTACTATTTTAGAACTCTCCTCAACATGATTGGGGAAAGGACTTTGATAGGCTTGACTCAACTCATAAGCAGGGGCTGCATATGACTGATATGATACTTGGGGTAGTGGGTATGTAGGTTAATAGACTTGGTAAGGCTACCTCTCATGAATACTTAGCTTCTCTTCCAAAGATGCAATCAAACCACTCACATCCAGCATCTCATTTGTAAGCCTTTGCTAATTGGCTCTTTCAATAGGAGTCCATTCCCTCTTAACCAGATCTAGTGAATTTATCACTTGATGGATGAAATGATCAAGGATTTCTTGGCCACACCCCCTTCTAGTTTCAAGCTCTACTACATACTTTTTATATCCCAGCAGTGCTTATTTAAAGGTGGAAACTGGTTGATTGGCAAAGAGATTAGGTTGAGTAGGAGAAGTGACATAATGAGAAGACTGGGCATAAGGCTGATATAGCTCATGATAGGGTTGAGACTAGTCATATTAGATTGGATAAGGATCATCATAAGGCTGGTAAGGATCATAGCCATGCTGGCCAAGGAAAATAGGGTCCATGGTTTTGAATGATGGAATTATACATACCAAAATACTATTTCTTGATGGCACTAAAACTGCTTAACTAGTTGATTTAACTCGAAGTCACCATTGGTGTTGATATAAAAGCCTCCAAATGATGGTTGGTTGAAGAACACACCAAAAATTCTTCAACTCTCTAGACGCAACTTGTCCTAGTTGGTCCCATCAGGCATGCCAAAAACTGTTGACGTAGTGGATTACACCTGAGGGTAGGATGCCTAACTCCTGCCCTTCCACACACAACAATGGAAACTCCCCTCTCACTTTTGGGATCGATGAAGCTAGACGGGAGAGTCTCTAGATAAGGCTAGCTCCCTCTGATGTATCTTTTAGGCCCTGGTTTCTCCTACTGCTAACAAATAAATGTAAAAAGGGGGGATGAAAAGGGAGAGAGAGATGTGGAAAATATAACCTAAGCCTAAAAATGAAAAGGTGATACACCAAAAAATGATGACCCACCTAGCCCAAATATACACTTTTCACCAAGAAGAAGCACCCATACACTTCATCTAATGTGGGAAAACTCTTCTGTGTCAGTGAGTCAGGGTTCCATGAAGATATAGGGAGGAAGGAAATATCAAAGGTGTTCTGAGACACACTTTGACAGCCTATTCACATGTGCCTATATTCCTACTATAGACAATTCTAGCAGACCTATAAAAAAGAAACTCACAATGCACTAGACATGCTGGAGTCATTTTGTGAAAAGCATCAAAGACAATGACTTAACACAAAATAAAATAGAGATATATGCATGAGTTCAAGTCCAGATGGAGGTAAAAATGCTAAGTCTTGATTGAAGGTAAAACTTGGCAGAGCTCTGCCTTACAAGCCCAAGAGATTTTGGGTAGAGTTTTGCCTTAAGGCTAAGAGAGTGGATCTTTCTCAAATGAGAATTTTTACAATATATAGAAAGAGGAAGAGAACTTGGCACTTTCTGGGAAAGACTTTGGTGCCATTTTTTCAAGTGGCCCATGTGCACTTTGAGCCTTCAAAAGAGGGAGCCATTTCATTGTCAGTTCCCACTTTGACTTTGGCATTCCACATTAATGAGAAAGCATGAGTCGTGCCTTTCCTCTATGAATATACTACTCCCTTCAAGGTGTTTGTGCAGCTTGTCTACTTATAAATGCAAATTAGAGGAAATAAGTCACATCGCTTACTATTTGCACCATTTGGTGACCATCTAGCAATAACTCGCTTCTCCTCACCACTTGGACTACTTTGTCTTTTCTTGTACCTTGTCTTCATACTTACTTTGTCTCCTTCTATTCCTTCAACCCTTGAGGGCTATCTTCTAGTTGGTTGCAACATTCCTTGGGCTCTTTTCTACTTGCCTTAGCCACTTTTCACTAATTTTCAAATAAGTGACACATGGTGCATTCCACTGTGAAACAGGCATGACACATGGTAGCATATACTTGACTCATGGAAGATTTATGCACCCTTTGAAGGTCCTACAAAAGAGGACATGTGTCGGCTTTCGCTCTCTTTAGAAATTCATCTGGGACCCACCATAGTTCTCATAGGATAAAAGAGAGAGATCATGGAGGCTGACACTTGTCGACTTCCACCAAGATTTTTAGGGGACACGTGGCACATTTCATTGCTCCTAGAAAAGCATGTCAAATCCTTCAGCATTTTCCACTTGGTGCCTTCATCACCCTTGCTTTTCCTAGTGTAAAATTGACATTCGCAGGCCCATCACTATGTTTGAATTTCCAATAGCTTTCTTGCTTTGGCCTTTTCCTTGGCAAGAGCCCTCCATAAGGGCACATACCCTTCAAGCGGTCCTTTGAATTCCTTCAAACTTTTTATCTGAAGGAATTATGCCTTTGCCTTAACAAAATTCTGAAAGATCTTACCTTTGCAGCTTTCTTTGTGGCCTCTTTGAAGTGCTCCCTACCCTCCACAAGGGCTCTTGAACCCAGGACTACCCTCCACAAGGGAACTTGTCCTTTCAGAGGCTTGAACTTTCATTTGAACCACTCCTTTGAACCAACTATTAAACCAATCCATTGAACTAGTTCAACGGTTCAAACAGTTGTTGAACCAAGGCATCAAAATGTTTGATTGAACCTACCGATGAACTTTGCATTAAACTTTGCCGATGAACTTTAAAATTGAACCAAAAAATGTTGAACCAATGCATTGAACCAAGTCAATTGAACCAAGGTGTTAAACCAAATTGATGGACTTGCTGATTGAACCAAGGCATTGAACCAAAGTGATGAACTTGCCAATTGAACCAAGGCGTTGAACCAAGGCATTGAACCAATGTATTGAACCAAGCTGATGAACTAAGCCGATTGAACTCTTTCATTGAACTTTGTTGATGAACTGATCTGATGAACTTTGCATTTGAACCGAAGTGTTGAACCTAAGCGTTGAACCAAGGCATTAAATTGAAGCATTGAACCGGTTCAACGGTTTAACATTTCAAAGATGCCAACTTTCCTTGTGAATTTCTTCAGATAAGAGTCTAAAGAATTTTTGTAAAACCTTGCACTCTTTGACAAGTTCTTCAACTACCAAAAGACTACACCTATAGAGTCTGTAGAAATGGACCTACAGAGTCCGTAGAAAATATACAGATTCTGTAAAAGTCACCAGATTCATGCAAAATCAAAAAATGGAATGGCCCAAAATAGCAGGGATAGAAGGAGACCAATTTTTTTGGCCTTTTGGGCCAAAAAATGGTCAACAGATAGCTAATTGATCCTTTTATTTTATTGAATTAGTTACTCATACTCATTAAACAACTCAATAATCCAATTAGGGATTTTAATATCATATTTAAAGATATTTATAAAACCATTCCCATTACAAATATAAACCAATAATATTCTGTTATAAACACATGTACCTAAATGTGTTACATCAAATTATATGTGCTCTTGAGACCATTTATAGAAAACACATTAGCTTTGGCTTATGCAGAGGTTGTCGCATTAGATAGGGAGTTGCATTCTCAAATAATAATGATTAATTATGTGTGTTTCCAAAATGTCATACCAACTATTCCTCATGCACAAAAAAGTTTTAATTTTACCATGCTTGATCATTCAAATTAGATTGTGGTTTATAATAATGAATCCATTACTAAAAAATCTTATCTCTTTATTAAATAAGGCAAAAATTATTATCTTTAAATTGAACTATAACATGTGTTATTGATGAAAATAATTTTGATATTAATGAAAATGTTAAACATGGAAATTTTTATTATAATATGTATTTTGACTTTGAGGAAGATGCAAAAGAAATTCATACAACAAAGGAATTGTAGGAAATTGAAGAAGAATCAAGTGAGGAAGAGACAATGTTTTTCATAGAATTTAATTAGTAAGTTATTGTGGTCATTTAAAAAAAATATGTTTGTAATAACATAACAAAGGATAAGAATGATCCATAAATAAAGGAAATTAATTACTTACAATAAGAATAAACAAAATTTCTTGATGTTGATGTTGATATATGTCCATATTGAAACAATGATGTGAGCTTTGACTGGTGTAAAATGTTAGGGCATTGGAGAGAAGCATTTTTAAGATGTATAATATGCCAAAGATATTGTCCAAATTGATTTATTTGATATCTTTGAGGCATTTTATGTTCCCCTTTATTAAGTCCTAGAAATTATATTCCTTGAGTAAGATCACCTAAAAAAAATGAATGTGATAAACATATTTGGTAACAAAAACATATTGAACCTATACAAGATGAGGAAATATAAACCTATTCACTAGCTAAATCATATCACAAATGATTGGTATTCATTGTGCCTTTGATTCTATATATCACATAATTTCAAGTAAAGGAGTTCCATGAATTCATTTGGACTTTGAAGTGTATTTCCATTATGTTTCCCCGAGCCCAATGTTTTTTTATTTATTTCACATTTGATGAGAGTCATTATATGAAACATACATTTTTGCATCTTTTTATATTTAAAATGAATAAGTTTATGGAATTATGTAAATAATACAAGGATGTGTTTTTTATACTCAAAAAAATAAAAAATAAAAAATTAATTTTATGAAGTGGTGTTAAATGTTTCATACAAAGTTTCCAAGTCCACCCTCCAATCCTTAAAAATGAATTTTTAGTTTAGGAGTAGGATTAAGTTAGTTTAATTTCCATTATTTTTTTCCTTAAAATTATTTAAGTGATGGTAGTTTGATAAGTATTGCTAAGGACACAAGAAGATAAATTGAGAAAAAAATCTACAAATTATTGGTAAGCAGTTGAGTTCAAATTATTTAAACCCATTCCATATGATATCCCTAGTCACTTTCAATTTGTTGACCAATGATGAATTCATTTTATGATGTTTAAAATTTAAGAAATTTGATAAATTTTTGATTGAATGTAATCATTATGTCTTATTAATTTTTTATTTCACTAGAAAAATGAATCTTTTTTTATAATTATCACATGAATTAAGAACCTTATTTACATTAAAAATGAGTCATGACTGCACTTTATCACATTAAGAAATTCCATGAGGTGTATGGATAGTGAAATAAAGATAACTTATGACTAAATTTTTTGTCAATATCCTTTCATCTAGGGTATATTACTACCAAATCATTTTAGAGAATTAAAATTAAAAAAAAGAGTATATAAATTCTTCAATACAAAATTAGAAGTTTTTCTTTAAGGGTATTTCAGGAAATTTCCATCAAGGCCATAGACACTTGGATAGAAATGGAGTAAGGCCTAGAGTGGAGCCAAATGTTTTAGATAAATTTTGATTATGTTCTTTTGAAGAGAGACAAAATAAACTCGAGAAGGGTATGGTTAATATAACTTGGATTTGGTTTGCATTATGTGACCTAGATAGTTGTATATACTCCTCTTTGTCTCAAGAGGATGACCTGTACACAAGAAAGCACTAAGAAAATAGTTGATTAGTTAGGTAAATAGGTGGATTGCCTAGCAAACTAGATGCAAGAAGAACATGACTTCCTTGAAGGCTATAAATCCACATTTTAAGACAAGTTAATGTTAATGAAGTTGTTGATAAGAAAGGTTGCATAACATAAATGAAAATATTTAATCGAAAGGAAATAAATACTATTTAAAAGAAATAGTTGAAAGAGATGAATTTGAATAATTATATCAATAAATGATTGAATATTAATGCCAAATAAATTAGAAAGGGTTCATAAAATGAGGTGATATTCTATGATCAGGCAAAGGGAAAGAAAGTTGGATTTGGTTGAGGTCTCATAGGTGAAAATAACTTTCTATTATTTTGTCACACAATGACCATTTGTGGTTAGGGTGATCATCGATGATTAGGGTGATCATCAGTGGTTAGGGTGATCATTGATGGTCACTATGGGTTTCGACAAGTTATTAGTTTTGGATAGAATAGGTTATGGTTTGGTTACAAAAAGGTTCTATAGGTTGATGTAGGTTGGTTAATGGTTGTGAGGG
Organism: Torreya grandis; assembly: GCA_037957365.1. Taxonomy (NCBI): domain Eukaryota; kingdom Viridiplantae; phylum Streptophyta; class Pinopsida; order Cupressales; family Taxaceae; genus Torreya; species Torreya grandis. The sequence continues at coordinate 3,877,344 of JARHVA010000282.1, read as the reverse complement.
CAAAAGAAAGCTTTAGAGGTATCAAGGGTAATGGTTTGGTACTCAGGTGGTTGAGAATGGCTAAAGGGTGTTTTGGTGGAAGAGGTAATGTATGGAGTTGTAAAACTATTGAAACTAAATAATTGAAAATTCAAACAATAATAGTATACTTAGCTTGTGGTTGATAGTTGACCTCTTGAAGAAGTCCTAGAGCTAGGAAGCTTTTTGATATCCTACACCTATATCCTTTTTCTTCTTCCTTATGATACCCCCAAAAGTTATGATAATGATTGCTCTGATAATTTTCCCTCCCTTTTTCACCTCCTCATCTTCTATTTATATAGAAGGAAGGGAGAGGTGGAAGTGTAGGTTCAAGAGGGGTTCAACATCGTGTTTTAATTTTAGTCTTAACATGCATAATTTGTGAGTGGATAAGAATAAAAATGAAAACTAGATTTGTTGTGGGAGTTTAGTGTTTAGGTGGTGGAAACCTGACCATCCATGGTTAGTCCTAATTGTCGATGGTTAGGGTGACCATCAATGATGGAGGGTCAAAGGTTAAGTTTTGTCAATGTGGGCTAGTGACCAAGTTAGCTAATTAGCTAATCTAACTCATGTTTATGGTCAAAGGGTTGTGGGATGGTCCTCAAGGGATCCTAAGCTGGTTTAGGGGTATTCAAAATTTAGAATCATGATGTGTAGTTTTTTAGTGTCTACATTTTCCCCCTTTTTATTATGTAATTTATATCAGCAAGCTAAAAAACAAAAATAGACTGCAGGTCAAAGGTTTGGTTGCCCTGAGCATGGGAGGAGGTGTTCCCATTCAAACTAAAAATTGATGAGATGAAATATAATTAGGTATGGGTTTTATAATTAGTTTATTTATTATTGATTTGGTGGTTGATAAGTTGGGCACTAAAGTGCAACATGCATATAAAGTGAGACTAATAGTGATATCCAAGATCATATAATGACTAAGTTTACATGCTTGGTAAAAATAAGGTTGATACGAGAAAGATAAGTGACAAGTGGAACACATGACCATATGTGATGGTTGAGCTACACTTATAAATAAAAGTCTCCTATACAAGGTTAGTGTTTTCATGGGTATCCAAGGTAGGATGTGCTCTCGTGAAGACAAAAATTGGTCAGTTATGCACAAAAGGTAGCACAAGTTCAAATTTATTCAAGATGGTAATTTAGTTAGTATAATCAAAATGACCAAGGCAAGGTCATCTCAAAACATGAAAAATTTGGGCCAATATGACCAAGTTAGGGTGAATTGGTTTGGTTGGTTGGTTGGTGGAGAATAAGGTGCTCTCTAATGGGTGCATGGTTGGTGGAGAATAAGCTATTATCTAATGGGTCAGTATGGTTTTGGTAATGTTTTTAGTTGAAAAAATTCATTGGGTGGTGTTCAAATTGGTGGTCCAATTTGATTGACCAATTTTTTTGGTAAAAGGTGGGCTCATGTCCTATTAAAAGGGTGCGAAGTTGGTGGTTGGGGTTTTAATGAATCAAAGATGAAAGACACATGTCTTATCAAGTGGTCATGAAAGTAGAAGGAGATTGAAATGATATGATTGACAAACACCATAATGGTAAGATGGGTGGGCTTAAAAACATAATCCCATTTCATGCATTGCATTGGTACTAGTTCATTTGGTTAAAAAAGGTAGCTTGATCACGTAGTGTCAAGTAAGCTCAAAATCCCTTGATTTGTAGAGGGTGAAAAGAGAGATGGATGAAATAAGTGAATAGATTGTATTGTAGCCTTCTTGTGGGGATGGATTTCCCCTTCTATAGGTGAGCTAGGAACCATTATATACAAGTCCATGTTCTAAGTTGGGTGTAGACTGATCAAGGTGGGAAGTCTACAAATGGTGTGTGAAAGTGGATGGAAGTTTTTTTGTGATTGCTTTATTTTTGAGTTTTGACTTTGGGTCTTTTGATATTTTTATTTGATGGGTTTGGGAAATTGATCGATGTGAAAGCTTACAAGTGATTGCTTGCTTGACAAGTTGACTTAGTCATCATTCAATGGGGTAGTCTAAGTTTGTGTGCTTTGTTTAATGTCAATAGTTTTCCTTTGAGGGATTATTCAACTATACTTTGAGAGTAATTTTTTTTCTTTTTTTTGGACAACTATCTTTCAAGGGAGTAATCTACAATGTTGGATATTTTTGACCCAAGTGATATTTGGTATCCTAAATGTTATGCTAGTTTAGACATGGACTAGTCTATATAGGCTTAAAGGCTTTCCTTTATAAAGGCAAAACCATAACACAAGAAGGTGAATGATGCAATAAAGAGGTTTAAGTGATAATGATCATGGGGATTCATCCTATAAGGGGTGAAAAGTGTCGATGAGAATCATGCCATAGGTAGAGCCATGGTACCCATGTTTAAGATAAGGCTAAGGATATGATGAATAATCACATGATCTTATTTTAATTAGTTTTCATTAAAATAAGGATATGAAGGAAAATAAAAACAAGGAATGAGCTTAAGTTAGAAACAAGATGACTAAGAACTTATTTTAACAACAAAAAAAATGGACACAAATGTAAAATAGTGAGGAATTTGGGTTCTAATATGCCCTAGATCCCTACTTACATGTAAACAATTTGAGCCCATTAGGAGTGAAGATGTCCCCAAATTACTTCTCGACACTAACTTAGATGCGGAAATGATGCTGGATTGACAGAGGCAAAAAGGCAAGGTTGGTTAGGTGATAGTTGTTAGACCTTGATTGGATCACCATGGTGGTTGGTTTTTGGTTTGGTTAGGTTGGTTTAGGTGTTGGTTTGGGTTATTGATAAAATTTTGGTCAAGGTCGAAGTTAGGTGTAGGTTGAGGCAAAAGTACCAAGGGTTAGTCTGATCATTGCTTAATGTAAGGTTTTGGGTTGATAAATGGACAAATCCTCTTAGAGTGAGAACTCCCCTAGTTTACTCCTTCCATAGATGATTGATAAAGCAAGAGGCAAGGTTGATTAGGTGATGATAGTTACGATTTGAGTTGGCTTTTAGGCTTTATGGTGGTTGGATTTTATTTAGGTTGGTTTTGGTTATTGATGAAAGGTTGGTCAAGGTCAATGTTTGTTTAAGTTTAAGTTTGGTTTGGTGGTAGTTGAGATTTAATTAGTAATAGGTGAGGTTATTTTGGTTACAGGCAATGTTGGGTTGATCATAGGTGCCAAGGGTTGGTTTGGTCATTGGTTAATGTTGAGGTTATTTCTTGGTCTAAGATTTTGGAGGAAGAATTCCCCTAAATGCCCTTTTCATAAAAAGTTGAGGTGGAAAAAGGCTCCAGGTGAGATGTTGGTTAGTAAAGAGGGTTTAGGGGGATGAAGATGACTTCAATTGCCTCCCAAGGGTTGTTAGTTGTTAGTTTTTAGTTTTTCATTTTTAGTTGTTAGTTAGAGTTCAAGTTGTAGGTGGTGTTTCAAGCAAGATTTCCATGATGGTGCTATGGAGAGGAAAACACTATCAGGTCAAATTTGGGTAGATTTGGGGTCTAATAATGATGTTTGTAACATCATTCTAAAATAAAGTTGGGTTGGAAAAGAGTGTCAGATTGTCTTAGTGAGGGAGTTTAGGTGAGGTGTGGGTATCTTGGATAAAAGGGTAGCTAAGATTTAAGAAATATTGAATGAAGGGTTAATGTGGGTTTGGGTTGATAGATTTGTTGGTTGGGGGAAGGTCAAAATTTGGGTTGCTCATGGTTGGTTGATTTGTTTTAGAGGTTGGTTTGATTGGTTGAGGGAGGTATGATGGGTGGTTGATTTAGTTTGTTAGTTGGGTTTACATATTTGTTTGGTTTTTTTGGTAACGTATGGTGACAAAGATTTAACCTTATTTAAAAGGGAATCAAACCAAAGATAATGTCATTAGATAGAAGAAAACAAATAGATTATAGAGGAATTTAATGGGTTTGGTTTTAGTTGAGGTTGGGGTTGGGCTAGTTTGAGGCAAGGTTGAAATGGTTATAGGAAAGGTTTTTTGAGTTTGGGTTGGCTCCACTAAAAGGGTAGGTAAAAGAGGTAGGCTAGGTTGGGTTGAGGTTTTATCCACTAAAATAGGAAGTGGAAATGGTAAGGTAGCTTTGATTGGTTCCACCATAAGGGTAAGTGAAAGAGGTAGGGTTATTGGAGGTGATTCTACCTTTTGAGGAAGTGGAAGAAGTAGGTTGATTTGAGGTTGATCCATTAAATGAGAATTAGAAGAGGTGGGTTGATTTGAATTTGATCCAATAAAAAGGGAAGTGGAAGAGGTAGGTTAATTTCCTTAATTATGGTTTAAAAAGAAAGTTGAGAAGGTTGTACTTGATCAATAAGTGGTTGGGTTAAGGTTGATTCTTCCTTAAAGATGATTTTAAAATGAAGTTAAAAAGGTTTCACTTGATCAACAAGTGGATTGGTTGGGGTTTCGATTATAGTTTCCTTAGATATAGGTTTACTAAGGACCAAATCTAATGAAGGGGCGTCATTGTGTTCAAGTTTTTGTTTATGGGTTTGTACAACAATGGGTATAGAAAGAGGTTAAATGATGGATTGCTTGAATAAATTCAAGGCTAGGTTGGGAATAATGTAGAGGATATCCTTTAGGACCTCCTTTTGGTCAATAAGGTTTTGGATGATCATCTTAAAAGATTGATATCTCTTTACCCCATGACCATTTATACAATGATATGAACAAAAATAATTCTCTATGAACCAAATGGGTTTTGGAAAAGAAGCATTGATGGGTTTGATTGGAGGAAATCTAAGGATAGAAGACTTCAATAATTTATCTAGGATTGAGGCATATGATTCCCCCAATGAGGTATATTACCTAGGAAGAGGGTGTACCTATGGATCCTAAGGTTGTGAGCTAATTGGTTGGTTTGATGAGGTTGGTTGGTAAAATAAGTTTGGTCAATTTGATAAGTATGAGTGATTTTATGGGGTAGGTATGCTTGATAATGTTAGTGGGTTAAAAAAATTTGGTTGATAGTTATTGGTTTGATTTGATGAGGTTGGTTGGTTTGATAAGATTGGGGGGTTTGAAAAGTTTGGCTAGTTTGATAAGGTAGATAAGATAGGTTTTTTTGAGAGGTTGGGTAAGGTTGAGGTATTTAATGGATCTAACATGGTTGATATGGTGAGTAGGTTTGATATGGTTAGGTAGTTTAAAAAGTTTGGTTGGTTCAATATGGTAGGTTGGTAGTTATTGGTTGGATTTGATGGGGTTGACAAGGTTGAAAAGGTGGGTAAGGTAGGTTAGATTGATAGGTTTGATAATGTTGGTAAATGTGATAAGTTTGATTGGTTAAAAAAAAATTGTTTGATAGTTGTTGGTTGGATGATTTTTGGTTTGATTTGATGAGGTTGATAAAGTAGGTTGATAGTGGTTGGTTTGATAGTTTTTGGGTTGATAGTTGTAGGTGGTATGACTAGGGGGATAGACCAAATCTTGGTTTTGAGATAAAGCAGGTTGATACAAAGGGGGTATAGGTTATTGATATGATGGTTGATGTAGGTAATCAAAAGTTTGATGTGGTTGAGGTAATTGATATGATGGTTGGGATAGCTAACCCAAAGATTGGTGAGGTTGAGATAGTTGAGGTGTGTTATGACAAGGGTCAAATAAGGGTTGAAAGGTTATTGGTTAGCTGAGGTGATGATCAAGTAGTTGTTGAATTTTTTTTAATTGGTTATAGTTGAGGTTGATTTGTTTTTAGGCAAGGTTGGGTTGGTTATAGGTGAGATTGGGTTGATGGTATGTAGGGTTGGGTTGATTGTGGGTGAGGTTGGGTTGATCATAGTTGAGGTTGGGTTGATGGTAGGTACGGTTGTGTTGCTCATAGTGTGGCATATGAGCACATGTGGCTCTTGATGCAAGGTAACTCTCTAAGGTAAGAAGGTTGTCTTCTAGGAGTTTAACAAAGTTAGGATCTTATAATGAAAATATAAGAGTGCTCCCCATTGAATAAGTCAATGGAGATGAGGTGGATGAAGGCAAGATGGTAGAATTTTTTTCCAAGGGGGTTAGATTCCTCACAACTCAAAAAAATAGAAGATAAGAAAAAGTTCAAGAAGATAAAACACACACTAAAGCACATTAAATATTAAGTTTATTTTTAGTCTCCCTTATGGCTTATGCCTTAATATTGAAGAATTATGTGACTCAACTTGGTTTATAGAATAGGTACTAGAGAAGAAGTATATGGTTGGTTTTAGGTGGTTTAGGATATCAAAAGGATTTGTTTTATAAATTGATATGTGGCTTGGTATTAGGGCCTACCATTCACTTCACACACTACAATGATAAGGGTGTCAGGTGCTTATCCAATATATACCAATTTATAAACTTTAGACTCAACCAGAGAGCTGAGTTTTGGCTTCTCTTCTTGGTAATGACATCCAAGTAAGATAGCTAAATGGTGAAGGTGATCGCTAGCTGATGAAATCCTAGATAGACCTTATGTCAATTATCTTATGTTTGATTAGGTGTAAATGGTTTGGTCTTGTGTGTGTGACAAGAGTGAAACTATAGTTTATTACTTGCTTGAATTAAGCTATGCGAGCTAAAATAGGCAAGTAGACAATGGATGTAGTTAATTTTAAGCCCAAAATGAAAATTTGATTTTGTTGTATGAGCAAAAAATAAGAATAAGAAGTACCTAGATGCAACTATGAACCCAAGAAAAGACTCAAGGGTCCCATCGAGCATGCCAAAATGTTATGTTCTTTAAAAGAGAGAGAAAAGAAACTCAAAAAGGGTATGGTTAGTAAAACTTGGATTTGGTTTGTACTTCATGATCTAGAAAGTTGTAGATACTCCTCTTTGTCTTGGGAGGATGACCTATAGATAAGAAAGCGCTAATAAAATGGTTAATTAGTTAGGTAAATGGGTGAATTGCCTAGCAAACTAGATCCAAAAAGTACATGACTTCCTTGGAGGCTATCAATCAACCTTTTAAGACAATTTGATGTTAATGAAGTTGCTCGTAAGAAAGGTTACATAACATAAATGAAAGTACTTAATCAAAAGGAAATAAATACTATTCAAAATAAATGGTTGAAAGAGATCGATTTGACTAATTATAAAAATAAATTATTAAATATTAATGCCAAATAAATTAGATAGGGTTCAAAAAATGGGGTGATGTTCTATGATCAGGCAAAGGGAAAGAAAGTTAGATTTGGTTGAGGTCTAGTGGGTGAAAATATCTTGCTATTATTTTGTCACATAGTGACCATCGATGGTTAGGGTGACTGTCAGTGGTTAGGGTCTATCAGTGGTTAGAGTGATCATCGACGGTCACTGTGGGTTTGGATAGATTATTGGTTCCAAATAGAATAAGTTATGGGTTGGTTACAAATAGGTTATGTACATTTTCAGAGGTTGGTTAATGGTCATGAGGGCAAGAGAGAGCCTTATAGGTATCAAGGGTAAAGGTTTGGTAAATAAGTGGTTGAGAATGGTCAGAGTGTGTTCTGTGGAAGAGGTAATGTATGGAGTTACAAAACTGTTGAAACTAAATAACTAATAATTAAAATAAGAACAATATACTTAGCTTGTGGTTGATAGTTGATGGCTTGAATAAGTCCTGGAGCTATGAAGCTTTTTGATATCCTACACATGCATCCTTTTTCTTCTTCCCTATGATGCCCCCAAAAGTTTTGATAATGATTGCTCTGATAATTTCCCCTCCATTTTTCACCTCCTCCTCTTCTCTTTATATAAAATGAAGGGAGAGGTGGAAGTGTAGGTTCAAGAGGGGTTCAACATTGAGTTCTAATTTTAGTCTTAACATGCATAATTTTCTAGTGGATAAGAATAAAAAAGAAAATTGGAGTTATTTTGGGAGTTTTGTGTTCAGGTGATGGAAACCTAACCATTGATGGTTAGGTTTAATCATCAATGGTTAAGGTGATCATCAACGTTCGAGGGTAAAATTTTAAGTTTGGTCAAGGTGGGTTAGTGAGCCAATTAGCTAATCAGCTAACCTAACTCAAGTTTGCAGTCAAAGGGTTAGGGGATGGTCCTCAGGGGGTCCTGAGGTGGTTTAGGGGTATTCAACATCTAAAACCATGGTGTGTGGATTTATAATGTCTAAACCAAAGGTATCTCTTTGAGGGATATATGCATCTGGATGATACTATAAAAATGTTTAAGCCTTCCCCCTAAGACATTCCCATAAAAAATGAAAAAACAAAATAAACTATCTTAAGAAATTTTGATCATGTGAATAATCTTGAGATATGTAAAAAAACTAAAATTAAAAATAAATGAATTAGTTTACACACACATTTGAATCATTGTAGATGTCAAGGCTTAGTATGTTGTGTGCTAAGACTGAAGGCAATATTTAGACTTCTTTTTAAAAAGTGAGATTTCCTTACACAATTTTTTTTTGAAATTTAATAATAAATTCTAAGTTATAAAATATTAATGGTTTGTTTTACATAGAATTCACCATTTATTATGACCAACAATCCTCCATTCCATTCTGAATAGGGATCCACATTTAGAATAATAAAATATGCAAACCATTCAAGATCTCATGAGAATAATTATTTTAGTTTGGTTGTTTAGGTTCAATAGTCCTTGATATTTAAAAGATTATTCTAAATTCAGGATAATGATTATCTTCTGAATAATTTTAAATCGAACATATATAAATAAATCATATTTTTTAGAGCTTATCCTTTCATGTTTTTTTTGTGTTTTGGTGCATTTTTTTCACTATTTTGTCAAGCTTGCACTATAAGATTCACAGGGCTTCAAATTGGACTTAATTATTTATTTGATATTGCCTCAAAATATTTTTTCTTATTTTAATTAGTAAAAATAATGTCTATATGGGCATTGACTTATATCTTCTTTAGTGTGTAATCCCAAAAATTTAGCTACACTACTTCTAGGCAGTCACAAGACATTGCATGTACTCACAACCTAGTTCTATTATTCAAAAGTATTATTATATGTCAACATAACATGTGTCATCATATCATGGATCAATCTACATGTCACCATCACATGCATTTAAACTTCAAAAAATATTTTCTTAAGCTTCTGAATGTGAACATTATTCCACATGTCAGTTGCACATATAGTCACATCATGTAACCTATGGACATTGTATTTGCATATGGAAATTATTTACTAAAAATGTATGAGTCATAAGAGGTGTGCCAAGTGTCATTGGATACATAATATGTGATAATAGGATTGATGCCACCTATATCATTTTTTCAATTTTATTGGCTAAAGATTCATTTTGTAGATGTTTGATGACTTAATTATGAATCGGTAGTTGCATAATGATATGAACATGAGTGTTACTAAGGGGGATGAGAGCATTCAAATTTGGAAGTCCCCATTAAATTTTTTGAGGTAAGGTTTACATTTTCAAATTTTTGTTTTACATTTACATCATTTGAGTGTTATTATTAGCTTAAATGTTATCCATTTGGATTTTTTATTATAAGATGATTTGATTATGATCAAGAGTGTTTTTGTTAGAATTGGAAACTTGAGTAGCTATTGAGATGCATTAGACATAGCATTGCCATTAGTGTTGATGTGAGAACTTTGAGAAGGATCATCCAAGGATAGACTTTCCATGTTTATAATAATAGTAGGCATGGTGGAAAAGAAAGGAAATGATAAAGTCATAGATTGATTTACCCCATGTACTGTAGAAAAATTATGAGAAGGGGAAGGAATACATTCCACATGGGGTGTCATCATGAGATGATATACAAGTGCATGGTCCTTTCCCTTATCCTTAGAGTGTTTATTTTAAACATTTTCAAGTTTTTCTAAGAATTTCAAAATTTTATTTGTCTTAACTTTTATTTTTTTAATTTGTTTTAAAAAAAATCATTAGTTTTTTTGTAAATTTTATTTTTGTTAAAATTCCATCCATGTAGCATTAACAAACTAACAAATAAGAAATTTGGTCTTTAAACATTCTAGAGAATCTTATTTGTTCTTTATACATTCTAGAGAAGCTCCTTCTCTAGAATGTTTAAAGACCATGTTTCTTGTTTGTTGGGGATCAACCAACAAAGTTGATTACTATATGAAAGCAATTAAATGCGGAATTGAACCAGAAGAAATAAATAACTAGAATCAGAAACAACAAAGAATAGAGATACAAAAAACCACCCTGAAAACTTGTATTAAACTCTTCCAGAAGGAAATACAATTGAAGAAGTAACACTTTCTTCACACACCTCTAAGATGTACAAATCTCTTTCCCTCAAGAGTTCTCTCTCTCTCAATCACAACCAACTCCAACAACCTGGATTGATTCACATATACAAATCTATATATTGTCTTGACTTGTTCAAGAAACTATGAAGATCTAACCCTATTATATAACATTAGGGATTCATGAGCATACAATATCAACCGTTAGATTACACCTCCTAATCAAAGGCTCAAATCAGTCCTGCTCAAAATAGAAACACGGACTTACAACTAACAGTTATTCTTTTTATGCAAACACTTCGTTCATCCTCCAAAATAGAATTTTGGATGCATAGGTGACCGACGTCAGTTCTTATTTGCCTACCTATGGCCGACATCAGCCAATCCATGACCGATGTCGGCGGTCTCTGATCCATTCCTGACCATCGATGGTGGCTGTGAATTCTTGCAACTTTGCACTTGCTCATTTGTTCATCTGTTGAAGCTTTTAGCTCCACAACTCAACAATCTCCCACTTTGAGATAAACAGTTACAACTCAACCTGTACAGCAACATCTTCTAGCTTCTCCATCTTCAAGCTCAATCTTGAAGACCAACAAAAGTTGAATGAAGATTCAACTTCTCCTTTGTTACCGGCTTGGTTAACATATCAGCAGGGTTCCTATCTGTATGGATCTTTTCCAGCTTCAACTCACCATCCTCCAATACCTGTCTAATGAAGTGGTACCTAAGCTGTATATGTTTGGTTCTTGAATGAAAGGCTGAATTCTTTGCCAAATGAATTACACTTTGATTATCACTGTATAATCTACAACTCTCTTGCTCCTTTCCCAACTCTTCCATGAACCATGTCATCCATATCATATCTTTGCTAGCCTCTGTGACTGAAATGTATTCTGCCTCTGTAGTAGATAAGGCAACAACCTTTTACAACTTTGAAATCCAACTAACCGCTATTTCACCAATAGTGAAAACATATCTTGTGGTGCTTCTTCTACCATCCAAGTCACCTGCTATATCCAAATCTACATATCCATGTAGAGAAGTATTTGACCTTGCATAGTATAAACACCTACTGTTGGTCCCTCTCAGATATCTGAGAATCCACTGAACTGCTTTCCAGTGTTCCTTCCCTGGATTGGCCATAAACTTAATGACAACTCCCACTGCTTGGGCAATATCAGGCCTAGTACATACCATTACATACATTAAGCTTCCAACTGCTGAAGCATATGGAACTTTACTCATGTACTCTACCTCATCATGTGATTTATGACACTATCCTTTACTTAAATTGAAGTGTCCAGCCATAGGTGTGCTTATCAGTTTTGCATCTTGCATATTGAACCGTTCCAACACCTTGTTCACATAATCCTCTTGAGACAAAATCAAACTATGATTTTTCCTATCTCTCTTGATACTCATGCCAAGGATTTTCTTTGCTGCTCCCAAATCCTTCATGGCAAATGTGTGAGCTAATTTCACCTTAAGCTCAGAGATACCCTGCATGTGTGAACCTGCAACAAGCATATCATCTACATATAGCAACAGGATAATATATCTATCATTATCCAATCTCTTAAAATAAACACAATGGTCAGATTGACATATACTATAGCCATGCTCAGTCATAAACCTGTCAAATCTCAAATACCACTGTCTTGGAGCTCGCTTGAGACCATACAAGCTTTTCTTCAATTTGTACACTAGCTTCTCCTTACCTTTGACCTCAAATCCTTCTGACTGTTCCATATATATTTCTTCATCCAAATCTCCATGAAGAAATGTTGTCTTAACATCAAGCTTCTCAAGATGCAAATCCTCAATAGCAACGAAAGACAATACAGTCCGTATAGAAGTCATTTTAACTACAGGAGAAAAAATCTCACCAAAATCAATACCTAGTTTCTATGCAAATCCTTTTACTACTAACCTGGCATTATGTCTCATCTGTCCATTCTCACCTTCCTTTAGCCTGTAAACCCATCTATTTTTCAGTGTTCTCATTCCAGCTGGTAACTCAACCAAATCCCACATTTGGTTCTCTTTCAAGGAATCAATTTCCTCATTCATGCCAAGCTCCCACTATTTCCTAGTGTCTACCTGTATTGCCTCATCAAAAATTTATGGTTCTCCACCATCAGTGAGCAATAAGTAGAATAATGAAGGGGAATATTGAATTGGAGGTTTACTTACCCTTTCTGACCTCCTGATGGGTGTCTGAGACTCATTCACAGCTTACTGTCTACCCAAATTCTCTATCAGTGACCGATCCTAGTCATCTCTAGGTCTGTACCTGATTGACATTAGTTTCACCAGACTGATGTCAGTTTCTATCTGGCTGACATCGATCACTATACGGCTGACATCAGTTCCTATCTTACTGCCATCAGTTCCAGAATGACTGACATTGATGTCTGTGTTTTCTTGTCTATGATTATTCTTTCCCATGAGCTCATTTTGGATCATCACCTCATCCAAATCGCCATGGCCCTACTCAGAATTTGATAGCTTCTTGAGCTAATCACTATACATCACTTTCTCATTGAAAACAACATCATGGCTCTTAATTATCTTGTTAGTTCCTAGATTCCAAAATTGAAATCTAAAATCTCTAGAGCCATAACCAATAAATGTGCACCTCATAGACTTAGCATCTAGCTTCTTTCTATTTTTCTTATCAACGTACACAAAAGCTTCAAAACCAAAAACTCTAAGAAATGAAAGATATACCTTCTTCCCTATCCAAGCCTCTTCTAGAATTCCACCATCTAGAGTAGTAGAGGGTCCTCTGTTAATTAGGTAGACTGTAGTATCTACAGCTTCTACCCAAAATTGTAAGGGCAAACCAGCATGTAACCTCATACTCTGTGCACACTCCATTACTAATTTATTCATCCTTTTAGCAACTCCATTTTGTTGAGGTGTCCTTGTAACTATCCTTTTCTTGCATATTCCATACATAGAATAGTAACTGTTGAACATTTTGCTACAGAACTCACCACCATTGTTAGATCTAAGGCATTTCAATATCTTACCTATTTCATTCTCAACTAAAGCTTTCTAATTCTTAAAAGTGTCAAAAATATCAGATTTATTTCCCTATGCAATAAATCCATACCTTTCTTTTAGCATCATCAATGAAAGAAACATAATACTATGATCCTCCAATAGAAGCTACCTGAGTTGGTCCCCACACGTCTGTGTGAACAAGCTCCAAATTGTGCTTCCTCTTTGTTGACCTAGTCTTGAGAAAACTCACTCTCTTTTGTTTCCCAAAAATACAATGCTCACAAAAATCTAGATCTATGCTTTTCAAATCTGAAAGCTTACCTTTTGACTTAAGAAATTTCATTCCCTTCTCACTCATGTGGCCAAGCCTACAGTGCCACAACTTTGCATCTACATCTGAAGTAGATAAAATAGAAGGAGAATTATCAGTAATACAGTTACATAAATAGAGAGTACCTACTCTCTTACCTTTGGCTAATACAAGTGCACCCTTGGTAACTTTCCAAGATTTAGCTGTGAGAGTTACTGTGCAACCCTCATCACCCAACTTTCCTATAGAAATCAAATTCCACTTTAGGATGGGTACATGCATGACTTCTTTCAACACCCATGTGTTGCCATTCTGCATTTTCAGCTACACTTTTCCTTTGCCAACAATTTTACAAGGCTCATCATCCTCTAAATAAACTATTCCAAAATCTCCATGGACATAGTCATTAAAATATTCCCTATTTGGGGTTGCATGGAAAGAGGCACCATAATCTAAAACCCAAGATTCTATTTTATTATCCAAAGAAAAAATAAGAGTATCCTGTGCAACAATACCTGGAACATTTTCTTCTTTATTGTCTTCTTGTTGATTTTCTTCTTTAACTTTCAACCAACAATCTTTCTTTGCATGCCCTTTCTTTCCACAATTCCAGCAGATTATATTTCTACCATTCTTGGATTTAGATCTATCTTTCATCTTTGACTTGGACCTTGATCTCCCTTGCTTGCCTTCTCTATATGCCTTCCCCTGCTTTCAAAACTTAAAGCATTTCCTGATGTTTCCTCTGTGCTTTTCCTATGAATTTCTTCATTCAATATTACACTAACAACATCATCTACTTTCAAGATATTTGAAGCAGATGCAGTTATACTAACTGCCATTACCAAGCTATGCCAACTTTCAGGTAAAGAGCATAATATTAATAGAGCTTTGATTTCATCATAAAAAACTATTTTGATTGAATTTAATTGATTTACAATTCCATGGAAATCATTTAGATGATTAGATACAGATCCACCTTCCTGCATTTGCAAATTAAATAACTGATTCATAAGATATACCTTATTTGAAGCTAAGGGATTTTCATATAAATTTGCTAAAGTATTCATTAACTCTACCATTTTTTTTCCTGTGATAAATTAGAAATCACAAAAGATGCCAGACTCAATCTTATTGATCCCAGAGCCTTTCTATCAAGAACATTCCATTCTTCATCTTGCATATCTGTGGGCTTACTTGAAACCCCACCTAACGGTAAGTACAAATCTTTCTGATACAGATAATCTTCTATCTACATCCTCCATAATTGATAATTCTTGCCATTAAAATTTTCCATTCTAAGTTTATCTTCTTCTACCATTGCTAGACTCCCACTCAAATAGAAACCCCTGTGAGTGACCTGTAATCAATACACACTAAACAAATCTAAAACACCTGTTAGTCAACCTGGCTCTGATACCACTTGTTGGGGATCAACCAACAAAGTTGATTACTATATGAAATCAATTAAATGCGAAATTGAACCAGAAGAAATAAATAACTAGAATCAGAAACAACAAAGAATAGAGATACAAGAAACCACCTTGAAAACTTGTATTAAACTCTTCTAAAAGGAAATACAATTGAAGAAGTAACACTTTCTTCACACACCTCTAAGATGTATAGATCTCTTTCCCTCAAGAGTTCTCTCTCTCTCAATCACAACCAACTCCAACAACTTGGATTGATTCACATATACAGATATGTATATTGTCTTGGCTTGTTCAAGAAACTATGAATATATAACCCTATTATATAACATTAGGGATTCATGAGCATACAATATCAACTGTTAGATTACACCTCCTAATCAAAGGCTCAAATCAGTCCTACTCAAAATAGAAACACGGACTTACAACAAACAGTTATTCTTTTCATGCAAACACTTCGTTCATCCTCCAAAATAGAATTCTGGATGCACAGGTGACTGATGTCGGTCCCTGTTTTCTTGCCTATGGCTGACATCGGCCGATCCATGACCGACGTTGACAGTCTCTGATCCATTCCTGACCGTCGATGGTGACTGTGAATTCCTGCAACTTTGCACTTGCTCATTTGTTCATTTGTTGAAGCTTTTAGCTCCACAACTCAACATTGTTTGTTGGTTTGTCAATGCTATATGGATGGAATTTTCAAGAAAAAAAAAGTTACAAAAACAAATGAATTTTTTAAAAATAAATTAAAAAAATAAAATTTAACAGAGATAAAATTTTTAAATTCTTAGAAAAACTTCAAAATGTTTAATATTAAAAATTAAAAATGTTAAAAAAGTTAAGAAGAAAAACATGTTAATCTTTGATTTCTAGTGAAGAAAGCACACCTTACACACGTTATTACCCATGTATAGGAGTTATTGAAGAGGTTAGGCCAATAGTATCTTGCTCTCATGATCTTTGTTGCCATTGTTTGAGGAGAGAAATGACCACCTACATGCCCATCATGAAATTGTTCCAAAATTCTACCTATTTTCTCAATTTACACATATCTAAGTAACATGACGTTAATATATTTTATAAAAAGGACCCCATCTATAAGGACATAGGAGAGTAATTCTCAATTTGACTTCTTTGCATGACCTTGGTTTTTATGGGTGGGCCTATTTTATTGTGAACCATTATTGACCATGATGGTTGGATATCAATTATGCAATGCTAATTTTTAGTGTCCATTGGGTTCATTATTATGGGCTTATTTAAATTGATAATGTATTGCCAATTATCTTATGTGAAATGAATATATTTATCTAAGGCTTACCCCCCTTGTATTGGTGATTTCGCTTAGTTGTTTTTCTAGATTAAATTTATAATATGAATGGATTTTTTGAAAGCTTGATGACTTCCCCATTTATGATTCGGTTGATGCTTCGAAAATCTTGACTACCATCTTGATGTCATATAATTTACTTTATATATATCCCTTTCATGTTTTAAGTTAATTTATAATAAATTTTATTTATCCATACTTATGGTAAACCTCTGATTTACACCTATTGTGGGAGTGTGGTTCTCCTCAACTGGTTGGGTGGTAACTACCAATCTGGGACTACTAATTGTGGTTCCATGTTGACTACATTTTTTCTCTCATCCTTTATTAACTATTTTTATAAGTATTTACTAGTGGATTAGTATTATGTGTATGCATATTACCTTGTGTGAGTACCTGGGTACTGAAACTCTCCACCAAGTTGATGGTTGGGGTGGTAAGGGCCACTAATTGTTATGCTCATAGGGATACTTTCAATGGGTGTCATCCTTGCATTATTTATCCTCTTCATTGATGCACCTAGATTTGTATGGTGGCTTGTCTCTCATATCTACCTATTGATACATGATGTGGAATTGATGGATTGTGGTTGATTAAGCCTTTTATGTTATAGTTCATTCTATCACCTTATGCAGTTTTGTAATATTGTTAAGTTAGAATATGGACATTATTGGATATGTTATTGACATTAAAGGCAATTTTGATTATAGTTTTGTGGTTCTTATATATTTAACCAACTATATGCACTCCTTCGGTATGCATTTATATTTTACTCTATTTACAATATGAGCGATAGTGTGATTATGATACATTATGTTATGCTTGATCTTTATATGTTATTGCATGTATATGGCATAGTGATATGCTTGTCGATTTTAAGTAGGCATGAAATTTTAATAAGGTTATTATTATAACAACTAAACTCTAGTGTATTTAACCTTGAATTATATGAAATTAAGATGGTGTTGTCTTATGATAGGCTAGAAACAGTTTGAGGTTATAAATATCCTTGGTGGAATTATGTATAATATTTCATGGATCTCGTGATGAGTTTTACTTGGTGACATTCTCACAACATTGAATGCCTATTTAACATATAGACTTATCTCTTGTTTTGACAATAGAATGATTTTATATGACATCTCTTAATTGTAGCATGGTTATTGAACACATGGCCTTAAAATTTTTATAATCTTGGCTGAAAATAAGATGTTACAAATAGTTTATGCAAATAACCCTTGGTGTCTCAAAATGATACTTTTTCATTATGATATTATGACAATGAATTTTTATTGGTTTTAGTATAATTTTAAGTGGGATTACTTCTATTACTTAAGCAATGAAGTAATTTGGATTAATGATATTCTTATATGGGCCCATGTTATGGGTTATGGATTATTCCCTTAACGATGTTATATACATCTAGATTGTTGGCATGTTATCAAAAAGTTTATTATTTCAGCTGTTATAATGCAACTCTTTATTAATGGAAAGTTGGTTATGTGGTCCTCAACGCTTTCATGAGAAAATATACTCATGGGTTTAGTACATGTGCATGATTAATAGTATGTGTACCTTGTCAATGAACTTCACAATATACCTTGTTTTGTGATTAATAATATGTAAATAATCTTTGTGATTGGTAAATAATTTTAGAATGAGGATGAGAATTAGTAAGCTATGGGACCTTAATGTTACACTTGGTTATTTGGTTAAATAGTCTTGGGCAATGAGTTCATAAATCATAATCTTAATTAATAAACACATAAGTAAATACCTGAGGCTAATTAAGTAATGAACTCTTGCATGGTCATACACATGTTAATTAGATGGTATGAATGCCTATGTTTTCATAATATCAGTATATGATAACTAAAGGTTGAGTAAGCAATATTTAGGTGTAGACCCTTATTGTTGGATAATGAGATGGTATTATTGTATCAAGAGGAATGATTGATTTCCTAAGGCCAATTGTATGTTTATTCATTTGGATTCTCACATGTGTGATGCCATCCACCTTGAGCTAAGTGTACGGTGTCTCATCTAGTTAATAAGAACAATTCTTTCTTCATGTAGCTATATCCTTTTTGTGTGGCCTTCATCATTTAAGGGAGCAAAGGTGTAATGTTTTCCTAAAGGACCTTAGATCATGGTATGGTGATCAATGAGGATAGGATAAGGAGTAGTCCTCACTTGGGTGATTCTCCAAAAGGTTTTGGGACCATTATGATTATGCCATGTTGGATTTAGTAATGGATTAGAGATCTTCACTTGCTAATCTCATGATGTGATAAGACTTGTTTAAGCATGTTGGTGAGATGAACCCCTATGTCCGATCATATGGACCCTATGATCAAGTATTTCATTTCCATAATATATATATTTTTTTACCTAGCAATTGGATAACCAGACATTCTTGGATATGCTTGATTCCATTCTGGTTATTTATAGCATTATCCTTTTTAGGATGATTGGGATGTTGGTTATGGGTTATTAGTGATTCTTGTGTAGTTGTTGAGATGCAATTAACTACATTAATTTTACATGGTGGGACCCTTTTGATGTTTCATTGTGTACTCTAAAAGGTAATATTAATAAAAGTGGGGGGGGGGGGGGTTGTTTCATATGGTATCAAAGCCCGTGCTTAAAGGTTTTGTTGAGTTTTGACACTTGGCATTGATTTTTGGCTCATTATTAAGAAGTTGGTTGAGATTTTGTGTTATTATGCATACCCTTTTAAGGGATTGTGTTTGCATAATGTACCTAGGTGGTTGTAAATATACATAATGTAGATATATATATCCTTATGGAGGCCTATTTTGCTAGCGTGCATGCATATGCCTTATGATGGCTGAATGCCACCTATATGTCTTTATTGTCTTTCTAAGACTAGATTGAAACATTGTATGTTATTATGCATACTAAACTGTGGTTGGAGTTATATGCCTTGTATAGACTAATGTATATCTTATATACTTGAGAAGGGCATGTGGTGACCCTTATAAATGTATTTAATCTCTTAGGTGAGTTGATTAGTGTTTTGTTTATACAAGCCTAAAGTGTTGAAAGTTCCTATTTTATGGAAAGTGCTTGTGTGTGTGTGTGAAAATTAATAATTTTTTGAAAAATGATTTTGTGATGCTTACTCATAGCTTTAGTTGGGTCATTCCTTCCCTCATCAATCATATTAGAGAAAACATCACTAGTCAACTATTGACTTGTATGGGTAGGTTAATAGAAGACTGGTGATCATCACTTCATCTTAGAATTGAGGAAATGGTATTCAGTATCTATTGTTAACTTGTATGGGCAAGTCATTAGTAAATTATTAGAACATCCTGACCTTGGGAAGACCAAGGGTTGAGCTCAAACCTAAAGAGATATGTAGGGTGAGGATGTTGAATTTACTTAGATAAGTTAGTGAGGATTGGGATCTCCACTTTTTGGGAGTATCTTGATCTATATTAAGAGCTTGATATTATTTATGTATTTTTGTCTCTTTGAGTTATATAGAGTAGCATGTGGATTCGTGACTCCAAAGGGATACTAATAAATAATCATGTGGGGATGTTTATTTCCTATTTTACAATTATGATGTTATTCTAATCATAGATGTGTTTATAGCAGTGATGGTTGTTTGATCATGGATAAGTTAGTTTCCATGAGGTTGTCATTTTAACCATGGATATGTTATATCCATGGGGATGTTTATTTAATTCTAGATGAGTTATGCATCTATGAGGATGCTTCATCAAAAGCTTGGCTATGTTTTGATACACATGGGATGTCTATTATGATACAGATATGCCCTGCATCCATGAGGATTTTTATTGTGAGTTCAGTTGAGCTTGTTGATTGTGGGAAATTGTAAATCCCATGGTAGTGTTTTAGCATTCACCCATGCCTTGGCTAATTCCACCCTTTCCCAAAAGTGAGATTGCATCAAAGTAACCATTATTATTTAACCTTTGAATTATTGGATTAAGTCAACTGGAAGAATACATGATGTGAGCTTATTGTTGTAATCATGAGATAATGCCTCAATGTCCATTGATATCTTGTATGGGTGAGCTATCCAATGATGCAGAGGTATAATATCTTGAGAGGTCCAAAGTTGTGGCTCGAGCCTGAAGGGTCTAGTGGTTGAGTGTGATTGACTTGCTTGGGCAAGCTATTGAGTTTTGGGGATCTCTTATTATTATTAGTTAGTGTGAGCCATCTATCCATGATGTACTAACACTGTTGGTAAATTTTTTGAAACTCATGGAGATAGATTTTAGGCCTTATGAGAATACAACCTTCCTAGAAGGAAGATGATCATAATTTGAGATCCTTAGGATGGATTATGTGTATTATATGATGGATTTTTGGTGTCATTCAGATGACATCTATACATTAGGTGATCAATGGGAGTCATGAAACCTTGTTCTTAACCATTATGTGTGTTGATTGTTGTGAAGCTAAAGTACCTTGGCATAATTATTAGAACACCTAAGTCATGTATGCATGATCTATTTTATGTGATTCATCTTTGTGTGTAAATTTTTTGTGTATTTTAAATCATATGTTTCATTGAGTGTATTAAATCATGTAAATTGGTATCTTTTACACCCTATGTGTATGTAATAACCTTGCATGTTTTCACTTTTTCTTCTTGATATCAACATTATTGTTAAGTATTTTACATACATGGTTGTTTGTTTCTAATGTTTGAACATGTGAATGATGGTAAATTACTTATGCAAAGTGATCTCCCACTTTTGAAATCAATCATGTGAACCTTACACTGATCTATGTTTTAAAATTGTTATATGAATATTTTATGTTCATGTCTTGGAATAAATGTGATTCATGTTGTTGACATATTTAGTAAATGGTATATGGTCATGCACCACTCGTGTGATGTGTTTTCCCACTTGAAACCAATTTCTATTTGTTTAAATTTTTATAATGTTGTATTGTGTTGTGTAGTCCCACATTCACTACTCTAGTATCAAGTATTAGTGTAAGTATAAGGTTAAGGGTAGAGAAGCACTACATACATAATGATTTTGACTAGGTACAGGCTAGGAAGTGGTCTCTTGTATACTAAAAATCCACTTTTCCCCTTTACATAAGTAGCCACTTGATTTTTTTAAAGTGTACACCACGTATGCCACAAGTTGGCCATGGAATCTTAGTGCATAATGGTCACCTTATGGATTTAGCATTCTTTTATCTATCTTTTATAGGTTGTGTTAAAATAAACCATTATGAAATTTTATTGTTTTGCCCTTGTGAAGCACCAACTAATCCTATAGAATTGGATATTTACGTAAATCAGTAAGGTGGTATTGACAAAATGCATACTTGTAGCTGCAACCATGATTTGGTTAAAGTATTGTTATTATCATACCTATTAGAAATATTTTGGGATGAATATTTATGTTTTATTTTAAAAGAATTACTAGAATGTATGCTGATTTTATGCTCTAGATAAAGTATCACTAAGCCCTAATCAGGCAGTGTTTAAAATCCTTGGTACCCACTTGACTCTTGGATAGAGTGATAAAATTTGGGTGATGCCCTTAGATGGCTATTTTTTGATGGTGTGATTGGTATCCCTAGACCATCATGAAAGATCATGTATGTGTTGGATAACATGTTGTAACCTTCAAGTTGTATGTGATTACTGGTATGGCTTCTCCATTGTTCAACATGGTTGGTGTGAGATGCTTCACTAACCCCTAAATAGTTGATGATGTATTGAAGTAACCATAACAATATGGATTATTACCATTGTGATATGACATTCTGTGATGAATGCTCTTTGGATTATGCATGTGGCATAATGTTTTAGTGGAAAATTACCACTCTTGATTTAGATTTTGGTTGTAATTTGATGGGATTAGATGATTTTATGATTGTTGGCCTCATATTATAGGTTTGGGTGTGTTGACACAAGTGATATTGACCCTATAAAAGTTTTATATTTAGATTATTGATTTGGTTTAGACATAAATTTATATCTTATTATTCTGTGGTTATGTTTTCCTTCTTGGGAGTGCCATTAACGCCCTTGTTGGTAAGTGT